>BLKR01011661.1:0-29244 GCA_011170035.1 Teleogryllus occipitalis
TCTTTCTTTCTTTCTCTCTTTCTTTCTTTCTTTCTTTCTTTCTTTCTCTCTTTCTTTCTTTCTTTCTTTCTCTCTTTCTTTCTTTCTTTCTTTCTCTCTTTCTTTCTCTCTTTCGTTTTTTCTTTCTCTCTTATTTTCTATCTCTCTTTCTTTCTCTCTCTCTTTCTTTTCTTCTTTCTCTTTTTTCTTTCTCTCTTTCTTTCTTTCTCTCTTTCTTTCTTTCTTTCTCTCTTTCTTTCTTTTTTGCTCTCTCTCTTTCTTTCTTTCTCTCTTTCTTTCTTTCTTTCTCTATTTCTTTCTTTCTTTCTTGCTCTTTCTTTCTTTCTTCCTCTCTTTCTTTCTTTCTTTCTCTCTTTCTTTATTTCTCTCTTTCTTTCTTTATTTTTTTCTTTCTTTCTTTATTTTTCTCTTTCTTTCTTTCTTTCTTTCTCTCTTTCTTTCTTTATTTCTCTTTTTTCTTTCTTTCTTTCTCTCTTTCTTTCTTTCTTTCTCTCTTTCTTTCTCTCTTTTTTCTTTCTTTCTCTCTTTCTTTCTTTGTTTCTCTCTTTTTTTCTTTCTCTTTCTTTTTTTCTTTCTTTCTTTCTTTCTTTCTGTCTTTTTTCTTCCTCTCTTACTTTCTTTCTCTTTTTCTTTTTTTCTTTCTCTCTTTCTTTCTTTCTCTCTTTCTTTCTTTTTTCTCTTTTTCTTTCTTGCTCTCTTCCTTTCTCTCTCTCTCTTTCTCTTTTTCTTTCTTTCTCTCTTTCTTTCTTTCTCTCTTTCTTTCTTTCTCTCTCTAATTCTCTCTGTTTCTTTCTTTCTTTCTCTCTTTCTGTCTCTCTTTCTTTCTTTGTCTCTCTCTTTCTCTCTTTCTTTCATTTTCTCTTTCTTTCTCTCTTTCTGTCTTTCTTTCTCTCTTTCTGTCTTTCTTTCTCTTTCTTTCTTTCTTTGTCTCTTTCTTTCTCTCTTTCTTTCTTTCTCTCTTTTTTTTCTCTCTTTTTCTCTTTATTTCTTTCTCTTTCTTTCTTTCTCTCTTTTTTTTCTCTTTTTTTTCTCTTTTTTTTATTCTCTTTCTTTCTTTCTCTCTCTTTTTCTTTCTTTCTCTCTTTTTTTCTTTCTCTCTTTCTTTCTTTCTTTCTCTCTCTCTTTCTTTCTTTCTGCTGCCAATCAGAGGTAGTTGTGGGAATTGCTCTGTAAAAGGCCACACCTACTGTCGGCAACTCTAGGGTGCTTTTTGCGGCTTAGTCATTCGAGTTTATTAGACAAAATGTGCTTAAAAATGACTCTGCTTTTGAGCTTTTATTTTTGTTTTAATGTGGAGCGTTCACTAGCAGAATCAAATAAAAAGATACTATTCTCGTTACCTTCTTTTTCATCAGTCTTTTAAGTAATTTTTAAAATACACTTACTTTATTTATTTAAATAATATCCAAAATTAATGTCCAAAAAGCTCAAAAATACAATTTTTCAAAAACAAAATACATTTGAAATACGTATTTTAAATACAAATACAGTATTTATATGCTCCCTAACCCTGTTTAAACCCCCACCCTCTATCCTGCATTTCCGTATTAAGGGGGAAGGTTGTTAAAGGAGCGAGTTTATTTGTTAAAAATTTGAATAAAGGTAACTTGCAATATACTTACAGAATATAAAATAAAATATAAAATTATGCAATTGATATTCGAAACAAATTTTCAATAAAGGTTTATTCAATATTACGGAAGATGTTCTTGGACCAATACACAACACTTCCTTATAAACAACCCTCGAAGTAATTTTTACAATTTTTTCTTGACAGTTTGCTTTTCACTTTCTATTCAGAAAAATATTAGAAAAAGCTTTTGCTCTTGAGAAATCTACATAAAGTTGTCTATGCGAAAATATAGAATGGAGCAAGTACAATCCTTTTCTTTGTAATGTTTGAAATTGAATTTGCAATGCAATGAAGTATCGCCTGGGATCATGGAGTTTATATTTGCTCATGCACGCAAATACACGTTTCGTCAGATGGATCAAAATATTAATTTTGGAAATATTACTGAGCATTGCGTTAAAGAGTTATCTGCTAGAGTTATGTACGCAAGAACAAAGTTCTTTTAAAACATCTTGTTCAAGATGAAGACTAATGACTTCCCACAAATTGTATATCCGCCAATACTTCAAGTTCGATATTTTTTACATCACTTCAAAACTTTATATTACGTGTATATAAAACTTTATATATGCGCTTTATTCAAGAAAACAAACATTATTCGCAGTAGAAAATGAATAACAAACAATGTAGAAGAGATTTAACACACTGGTGTCCTCCATTACGGCAACAATTGTTGATGTGATGGACAAAGAACAAAGACAGTTCGGGAAATACTGTGTTTTGCTTATAATTGTTGGAATAGAAAGACACGGATCATATGCATTGTCCTTGCAGACCACTCGGCCTTAAGGCGCAACTGTTATCAATATTGGATGACATCTCTATAATAATGACACGCAATTTCAGAGTCAGCACGCAATGACAACATGATCAGTCGGTCGTGACCTTCTTAACCCGGAGATGACTCCTCCTGATGCAATGCAAAGGAGAAGGCTTGCCTTGAGACGATAGTGCAGATACGGAGTGACCTCTGCCTCCGAAGCTCGCTATATAATCTGTCTGGTGCCCAGGCAAGCTGTCCAATATGGCTGGGCGGAGGGTGTTGTGTCTGCTGTGGCTGCTTTCGTCAATGGCGACACCTCTGGCTGCACAGCCAAGGTGCTCGTCAGGTAAGGAGCTGGCCCTCACCATGTCGTACTCCACGAACGCCACAGGGCATCGCGCCGTGATCGCCAACCTGGAGCAGCCGCTGGAGAGTGCCGGGTGGCTGCTGGATGTGGAGGTGAGGACTTCAGGGTGCGGGCCCGACGACGTCCCACGGCGGTCGCTAACCATCTCGCTGAAAGGGCCCCCGGAGGAGAGGTTTCTGGACCCCTCGCCCGCACCCTCCACGCCCCGCCCACGGCCCCCGGGCTACCTGACGCTGCCCGGCCTGGGGCACTACCGCATGCCGCCCGTGGCCGAAGACTGGGCTGCAGCTCGCGACCTCTGCCGGAAGGAAGGCGCGCGACTGCTCGCGCCGACTTCACAGCGCGAGGTGGAGTTGCTGCTCCAGCACTTCTCTCCAAACGCCACGGGCGCCTATACCGTTGGTTTTTTTTGGCACAGCGCCACCGACATCGAGCAGGAGGGCAAGTTCGTCACCGAGGACGGGGTGCCCCTGGAGAACACAGGATTTGCACACTTCGCACCTGGAAACCCCTGGAAATCCACATTAATAAATTGTCTCGTAATTAATAAGGCCGTGTTATTATACGACACTGAATGTACTAAAAAATACTCATTTATCTGCAAAGTGCATCTGTAATTTCCATTTTCTTTTTTTTTCTTCTCCGTTTCTAGAAGAAACCTATGTACAATTATGATTTATTATTATAAGGAGTGCACTAATATATTGTCTCTTTACTGCTTCCATTTGCTTCTAGTTGTAAAATATAGCCAACTTCAAACAACCCTATTGCCGTAAAGAAAATGCTACAGTCGACTCCGGTTATAATGAACTTCTGGGAACTAACATTTTTGGTTCACTATATCCGAGGATGTCAAAATTAAATAGAATTACTGGTACTCCACAGAGATTAATTTTATTAACATCCAGATACAGCAAACACATTAACAGAATCTAATGAAAATTTCAATATCTTTATTTGACTTTAAAAATAAATTATTTTCAATTCTTTGCTTCGTATATTTTTTATTAGTAATACCTCTAAGACCTCCAGAGTTCGTGCTTTGTCCATACTTGATTCTGCATTATCCTCTGCCTCTAAGTATCGTAATGCAGTATTGGCACCCTTCAATGCGTCTTGCACTGTTGGAACACTGTCCCACTCTCCGAAGGCTCTTTTACTCGCTTAATAGCATACGAGATCCTTTCGGTAGCGGGATGGAGCAAGCGACTAATGAAACTGATCGCTTTCCCGCGCGGCGCGGGGTGTGCCGCCAGGCTGCGGGGTTGTGGCAGTCGCTCGCTTCCTGTCGCTTACGTAGAACTCAACGCGCTTTGTCCCGCCGAATATCAAGTGACACCAATATGGAAACTGAAGCAAGCAATCGTGCGTTGCCACCGCCAGTTGTAGCCCACGCAGGACACTGCCTTCCTTTCTGCAGTGAAACTAAGGCAGTAAGGTTCGCATTCCGGATCCACTACCTTCACCTTAGGACAGACTTCGATTATGACCTTGGGCGGCGATATTTTCGTCAAGCTGCATAGTGTGGAATTAGTAGCAATGAGGCGATATATACTTTTTTTCAAGCAGGGATTAAATTTCCAGGACATTGTATTCCTACGTTTACTATAGCTGAGGTTCAGGTTCACCATAACCGAATCTTCTTATGCTTATTTGTAAAGTTCTCTATAACTGAGGGTTCACTACATCCGAGTTAGCTATAACCGGAGTTGACTGTATGAATTAGAATGAGTAAAATGTAGACGATGTTTATACTCTCACCCTTATTTGGATAAGGGTGGGAGAACAAAAACTTACATGAACAAAAACTCTTATTGCCGGGCCCTGGTAATGAACTAGTCAAAATACAACAGCACATACTTTCTCGCATTGTCTCTTAATTTGCCTCTTCGAAAATGCAGATATTTCAATGAAAATGATACATGTGCCATTGTTTTAAGCAGTCCTTGTATCAGTGGAAAAAAATTGATTTGTTATTTTTATGGTCTGGTAGATCGGGCGAATGAAAAGGCACTTGTAACATACGGCACACTTTTATTATAAATATTCTCCTAGAACGTCTGTACATGACATTACAGATATAATTGGCATTACTTATGTGGAATTAAATTAAGATTAAACGAAATCTTGAAGATGTATGTTATTTGTTCTTAACATAGATTGTCTATCTGTGACAGTAGAAAGTGGTGGTACAGAGACCGCTAGTCGCTTCGTTAGTTCGTCGGTTACTGTTCGTCGTTCACTTTATTACTTTAGTTCATCCCTAGTAGGTTGCCGTGATGCTCAATAAATTTCATTTTTAATTGTGTGTCTAACAATTAAGCGGATAATTAAAAAATATTTAAATAAAAATAATGGAAACAGAAATGTTCTTTATTATTTGGAGGAGAGGGAGAGTGTTATTGTTTATCATCATCATTATTATTATTATTATTATTATTATTATTATTATTATTATTATTATTATTATTGGAATAGTTGAATTTCTTCCTTTTGATCCTATTTTAATGTTGCAGATAGATGGCTCGTTTCAAGTATTTTTGGACCATTTAGAATCAATCTTACGAGGATACCAGGAATTAAGACATTTGTACTTTATATATATATATATATATATATATATATATAAATATTTTATATATATATATAAAATATTTGCTTGTTTTTCATATATTTCAGCTTTACAACATACAATATTTTGAAAATTTTTTTCTAATACGCGGAAGGCGGTGTCCAACTTGATGGTTAAAATAATTAATGTGTTAGTTCTTGCATGCAGTACAAACCCAGATATGTTAAGGAATGGATGTGCAAAAGATTAGGGAAATATGGAGTGAACAGTGGCAAACACAATTAAAGATGTTTGCTTATAATTAATGTTCTATAAATTTGATTACGTCACTTTTGATGTTCATAGCATCATTTAATATATGTACCATTTCAGCAATTTGTCTTTTAAAGGCTTGTTTTTCATTGTGTAAAATTTAGACTTTTTCGAATCCAATGGTGTGGTTAAGTTCTATTCTATGTTCGGTTAATGAGGTGTATAATGCTAAATCTTATTTATATTGTATTTATGCTGGTAAACTCGTTTGCTGAGATATTGCTTAGTTTTTCCAATGTATACCTGCTGACAGTCATTAGATGAAATAGAGTAGACCGCATTAGATTTATCCCCTACTTTTGTGTTATCCTTCCGTTTGTCGTACAACTGGTTGGTTTTATTTAAATTATAAAAGACAATGTCTAAATTGTATTTTTTGAAGTTTGCTTCAATTTTATTGTTCATTGGTTCGTAAAATAGAAATGGAATTCGTGAATTATTGCTGCTGGTTACCGTTTTGGAATTATGTGTCAATCTATTTTGAATGTATTTATCAATAAAGGATGATGGGTAAAGATTGTTATGAAGGATAGTTTTGACTATCATTAGAGTTTTGTCATGAAATTTAGGACTAGCCAAATTAAGTGCGGAATCCACAAGATTGTATACCATAGCTATTTTTTGAGAGTTGGAATGCTTGGACAGATAATTTAGAATTCTTCTTGAAAAGGTTGGTTTTTGATACCAATCAGTTATAATACTATTTTGCTTAACTATTAATTTAAGGTTTAAAATGCTAATTTCGCTATTGGTGTTTTTTAATTCTGTTGTAAAGATTAATCGGAGGTGAAATTTATTTTGTTTGTCGATCAAAGTGTCAACATTAGATTGATGTAAACATGTAATCAGGTCATCCATGTATCTGTAATAAAATAAGACATGTAGTAAATTTGGGAGAAGCATATGACTTCTATTTGTTCCATAATTAAGTTGGCAAGCATAGCGGACTCTGGAGACTCAATTGCTAATCCAAAAGTTTGTAGATAAAATTTGTTATTGAAAATGGGTTATTATTTACAATGGCTCTTAAACCTATTAAAAATTGATCTAAGGGGATCGAGGTGTATTTATTGATGTCAGCAATTGTTCTTTAATAATATTATCTAATAATTTAATTGAGATGTTGGTATACAAATTTTAATATTTTTGTATTCCTTTGTTTTTAATTATGTAAAATGTATTGTTTATCCTATTTTCAACCGCTTGTTCTATATTACTTTTGAAAAGGCACATGCCATATGTTCGAATCGAAAAGCTGAAAATAAATATATACTAGTGAGAACCCGTCCAAATTTGACGGTGTGATCTGAGATAAATGTAAAATACTGTGCCCAGACTAATGTTCACAATATGTTGCATTGTTTGGATCTTCAGGGTATAATGAAGATATTCTGTGATGTGGAGTTCCCAAAATTTTCAACACGTATGGCCCATGACCAGGTGGCAATGCAATATGGCCCACATATTCTAATAATACACCGAATGACACAAAAGAAAGAGCACTATTATCCTGACGGATATTATTTCTAAAGTTTTTTGATGTGTCATCATCTATAAACAAATATGATTACTTCTGGCATATTGCTCGAAGGTAAACTTATTTTCCCATTTAAGCAACACAGAGTAAACTCGTTTGCAGAATTTCTCTCGCATGGGAAGTACAAAGCAGAACAAAACTGACATTTCATATTGCACATTCATATTTCATATTACAAATACAACGACCCAATAGAAAACGAAATGACCTCACTATCACGACACCTACGCTGACTTTCTCTTTCCCTGCGTCCAGTTAATGTACGTTTGCGTCTTTTGGGGCGCGTGGGCAACGATTCGGAATTCGACCTGTGAACAACTTCACTACTTCAGTACAACCGAGCAAACCCCAATGTCCGAATGTTATCTACAAAATACATCACAAAAGCAAACACATGCAAACTGTCAACGCTACAATGCGATTATTACACTGAAACAAAACCTTGACGAATTGTAAACAAATCTCAACAATCAAAACAAAACATCAAGGAGCGCTACCATGAAGCAGCGTGGACTCACATGTAGCGTTTCATATAATCGATTTTGAAACAGCTACCCTTTGGAAGAAAACAATTGACTATTGATAAGCGTACTATTAAAGAATGATTTAATTATTTAATTTACACCGTAAATGTTAGTGAAGCAACACAAACAATATCTGATAACACATCTAGGGATCACATTCTTTCATTGAAAGGAAAAAATACTACAATCGGTTCAGTAGAAGCTCTAAACGAAGCCATGGCAGAATACCTTACTTTTTAAATATATAGATAAAGTACAAATGTCATAATTTCTGGTATCCTCGTAAGATTGATCCTATTTGGTCCAAAAATACTTGAAACGAGCCATCTATCTGCAATATTATTATTATTATTATTATTATTATTATTATTATTATTATTATTATTATTATTGCCACACGTTCTTGAGAGATATTCTATACCAGAGTTGTTTTCAACAGGTAATGATATTTTGTTGTGTATCTCTGGAAATTCCTTATTATATATTTCCATTATTATATTTTACGACGAGTTTGCTGACGATTGATTTCCATCATCCCAATGTATGTTTATTATATTATTTGTCTGTGTTTTACCTTATTTACGTACATTACTATTGGTGATTTTGTTTTATTTCAATAAAATATTTTCATTTTGTATTTTTAACGCCTAAATCTTTTTGTTTTTGAACACATCATAATTTTGACCTATCCCAAAATAAATGAACTACACTGTTCGTTTGAACTAGTTCACTACAAAGAATGATTGTATCACGAACCGTTCACACAAAAGAACGACTTTGCCCATTACTAGATCGGCATCACGGAGTAAAAGAATTCTCTGAAACTGTGTGTAGCATCTGTTGCAAACCCCGGCAAACTATGCGTTGAATCTTGTGATGAGTAGAGACCGGATTTTTATGTAATTACATGTTTTTTGCCTCTCTACTTATGGTTCTTAAAATTGGAATCTTGGCGAATCGTCGCCATCCTAATACAATATCAAATTTTTTCGTTACATATTTTTACATATTTAGTACTATATTACATATTTTGCTATTTTTACCAAATATTTTTTTATCTATCAATTTTCTTCAATTTTAATACATTTTTTTCTGAAAAAGGTATTTAAAAAAAACAGAATTTTTTCCTACATAATACCAAGTGCTGTCGACTCGAGGTGCGCTACATTAAGACGCGGTCGGATGTTGCTATAATCCGACGCGCCTGCTTCAGCTAGCTCAGTGATGGAAAGTGCGCGACTCAGATCATTTTTGTTGCGGCGATATGCGAGAGTTTATATCGCGCGCCAATTCGGCAGCGCGGGACGCCGGCTACGGAAGGCAGCAGGGCCATGAACCGGCGCGAAGACCGCCCAATGAGGAGTGAGCGGCCGGCGAGCGGATCTACAGGCCCGAGGCGAATCTGCGACGCGGAGCGCTTCTTAACGGGCCGCACCGGCCGGAGGGGCACTCAGTAGTGAAGTGCGATCTTGAAGCGAAGTAGTGACTGTGACCCTAGTGCGAACTCTGCGACGTAATTGGTATTCTCTCTCCGGCGATTTTTGGACGACAGTGCGCGACTTTTGGGACATCTACTGGATTTTGGAAAACCACTGCTTTGTACTACGGACTACGCTTTTGGATATTTGTAAACTAGATCACGCCTGTAAAAGTTGAACAAATAAATTGTTATTGTTGACTTGTGTGTTTTCACGTACATAACAATTTTCACCTTTAGGTGAGAAAAGTATTTATGGACGTCGCGTTTCGTGACCTTTAACCTTAATTTACGAACAACTTTGGCGATCGCCGACGTGTAACAATTCGATGAGAATGCTTCACGCTGCAATGATTGTTTGCTAGTGGTATTGGTATTTTGAACGGGGGCTTCTATTGCGTCTAGTTTGGCTGCTAAACTTTGGTTCAGGATAGCGATAGATAAAGCTTTTATTACTGGCGAGAATGTTGTAAAGTTCAAAACGTGCATCAACTTGTGCTCTCCAAATGATTTTTAAAACGTTTGAATTATTATTAACATTTGTTTTGGAAATTTTTGATAAATGTAATTTCGCATTAGGTTAATGTGTTTTATAATTTGTGTATTTTAATATTACCTATTATATCTGATTTTACATATTTATTACATATTCTTATTGTTTTCATTACATATTTATGTACATATTTTGACGTTTCATATTACATATTTTTCCGGTCTCTAGTGATGAGCGTTAGCCCTACCTCGGCACTGCGCTCGAACGGACGACTGTATAGCTATTCCAGTCTACGTGGTAGTAGAGGTTACGACGTAAGACATACTCTCGACCAAGTACGTTCAATATGCTCTACGGTATTTTTGAGTTTACCTTCCTTTTGGTGGAGTTAAATTGCAATTTATTTTAGGATTCTGTAGAAAATTTCGGATGTCCTGCCATGGTAATGTCCTAGGCTGAAAATATAATACAATAAAACAATATGACGACTTTATTACAATCAAATTAAGAAAATATTATATTATTTACCTTAAGAGAATAAAATAAGCACTTACCAAATTCTAATCTACCCACCGGTAGCGGTAGCTCAGTGCATCAACTGAAGTCACTGCAGCGCCTCTGACCGCGAGGTCCTAGGTTTAAGTCCTGACGGCGGCAGGATTTTCGACACTAGCTTTTCAGCTAGATCAAATTCAGTTGCTGTCTGGAGGAGAATCTCAGCGGCCGGCTGTTCTGATCGGTAGTTTTCCGTGGTTTCTCCGATCAACACCAGGCGAATGCCGGAGTAATACGGAGTCCCTCAGAGACGTATTCTCTTCTACTATACGTAAACGATATGTCCTCGACGATTCGAAACGGAAGAACAATTCACTTTGCGGAAGATACGAACATACTTTGCAATAAAGAAACCGTAAATAGTACAATATCAGATGTTCCAAATTGGTTTGGTAATAACAAATTAATAGTAAATGAAAATAAAACTGTTTTAATGCAGTTTTCCCTTTCAAATATACAATTCTGTGCTCCATTGAAAATGAACGGTGTACTATTGACTAATGTGAAGGAAACCAAATTTTTAGGTCTCTCGATTCAGTCAAACCTCAAATGGAACGTCCACTTAAATGAATTGGACACAAAATTAAGTTCATTATGCTACGCGTTCGGAATTGTTTCAAATTCAGTCAGCCTTCATACTGTTCGTTTTGTATATTTCGCGAATGTTCATTCCCGCCTGAGATATGGCGTAATATTCTGGGGAAATACATCTTATAGCTCCCAGATTTTAGATTACGAAAAAGAATTGTACGAATAATAATCAAACTCCACCCACGTGATTCTTGTAAGCCTCTGTTTATTAATCTAGCAATTTTGCCATTACCGTGTCTTTTTATTTACGAATCAGTGGTTTTTGTAAAAAATGACTTGCTTAAGGGCGGGAATATTTTTTCAGAAAATGCCGATGTCTATTACTATAACACTCGACGTAGAAATCATATTCATCAGGTGATAGTATCAACAGCTCATTACAAAACATGCCCGTACATCATTTTACAGCACTTTGCTAGATGACATTAAACGATTAACTTTGGTAGAAAAGTTAAAATCCCAAGTGAAATAGTTTCTGCTGCATAACTGTTTCTATACAATTAGAAGTTATACTGAGCATCACAAGGAAGATGACATTAATTTTAACAGTGAAATTTAATGTATTATTGATCATTTGAACTGTATAATTCTAAAAATCCTGTAACAAGTATTGCACCGCAGCTTTTGGGTCAATGACGCCCATCTCGATCAGGTTTTTCGTCCAGTTTCCGTGATCCTTTGAGCAAATGCTGAGATGGCCCTTTATTTTGCTTCTGGACATAAATGTAACCTCATTATCTGTGCAACTCTTCTAGAATTCAGTGGGAAATATAATTATTCGAATTATCGTTCCTCATGTTATTGCGGCAGGAAGTATTATTGCTTGCCGAAGGACATTGTGAGAGATAAGAGCCCAAATTTATTGCTGATTTAACCTTGAAATAAATTTTATTACAACGGAGCGAATACTTTTGTTAACAATCCTTACAAAAAAACGCACATTTTTTTCTGTATTCAAAATTCAAGTACAATTCAAGTAGTATATGGCTTAGGGTGGGGATCACAGAATTTTTTGCTTCTCCCCACAGCACGTCACTCTCAGTTTTTAACTGCTTTTGACGTAAAATAAATAAATATATAAATAAATAAATAAATAAATAAATAATAAATACAATTTTCAAAAACTGCCCAGAGATTTCATGTTTTTCATGGCAAAAATTCAGAGTTCTTTCCGAAGTCGGTTAAAGAGCTGTGAATCTGATAAGATCGATATGGTAATATTCATTTTGGGGGAAAAAAATCCTACGAATTGTTTAGGCGCTAGTTTTGTTCTCGGACGAATGAACAGAGGGACGGACGGGCGAACAAATATATACATGGACGTTTTGCTGAAAAAAAAATTCTGTAGAAAGGAATTACGAAACGGATTCTCCTTACAGAGCGTATTGGGAAATATAATTGTGGAAGCTAGATAAATTTATTTTTACGGTATCAAGGATCTCCAAAAATACTTTTTGCTGTAGCATTACGTAACTTTGTACGTATAATACTATACTATGTACATGACTAGTACTATTCGTATAACCGTTCATACACGAGAAATTTAAGAAGGTACCAAGGAAGCATAGTCAACAATAAAAGAAACTGTTTTACCTATTTTACCAGAATGTCACAATCGTCGCACAATTAGTTTACCTTCGTGTTTGGCAACGTTTGCGTTGTATTATGCAACATCCGCTTGCTATCGACCCGGCGCCAATATCAAATCTGAAGGTTCATTGACCCCGGCTCGGACTCATGCTGAGAACATTCCTCGGGAATCATTCCATCATGTTCTTGTCTCAGAAATGCATGTTCTGTCGTTACAGTTGTAAGACCGAAACGAGGTGAAAGGTATTTGAATACAGAAATACACAAAGATACCGCCAAAACTGCACAGTCGGACAATTGGAGAAGCGGAGAATAACCCTAGAAGAAATCTTGGTAATAAAATCGAGGCAACGAGAATTATACGTTAGTTTTCCTTCGTTTTGCCTGTATTTTAGTCAACGATTGCACGGTAGTGCGCTGTACAGCCTTCATTTGTTCAGAAATCCTAATCAAACGTGTAATATTCCTCGATTGCACAATGTTGCGCAATATCTGCTTAGCGGGCTCCAATATGTCCAATAGAATGACGCGGTGGTTTAATGTTGAATCTCGCAGAAAATTTGTGTCGAGGAAATTTCCAATACACCAAAATAGCGACCGACGTATGTAACCTATGTATATGCTATGTTTGAAGGTAAGGTGACCAATCGTCCTCCTTTAGGGTGGACAGTCCTTCTTTTGGTTCTGTCCCGCATTGAAAAGTGTCCTCCTACCTGTCCTTCTTTTCGATATTTTGAAAGTAATGTGTTAATCTAGTGTTCATGTGTTAATCTTGTTCAATTCAATTCAATTTTGTTAGTAATTTGCTTACAGGATTATCCTATTAGAAATTGCCGAGAATATTCACTGTGTGCAGATAGCTTCTTATAAATAAGTTACAAATAAATTCTGATAGAATTAGTTAATCTAATTAATCAAGTGAGAAATCACAATTGATGTTGATACTCTAGCTGCAGCACTTGCCGTAAAATGCAATATAACGGATATTTCTTGCTCGAAATGTCTTATATATTATTAGAAAATGATATATCGACAAAAATATTCATTCAATAGAAAATACTCGTGTAATGAAATAATGAAAAGGGATGTAAGCTTAATTACTGTATTTTTGTTTGAATTACTAAAATATTTTATTTATTTACATTGTACTTTTTTCCTCCTTTTCATTGTAAATAAAACGGTCAACTTATTCAAAACCAAAATATGGTTAATGTCAGAAGCTGATTAAATCGCATATCTCTACCGGCTGATGTGACTCAGGTCATCAATTAATGTCACTTAGTGCTTCTGACCAGGAGGTCCCAGGGTTCTAGTTTGGAAGGCCTAGCTAGACAGCTAGGCCGAAATTAACCGCTGTCTGAAGTTCTAGCGGCAAGCTGCTCTGATAGGTAATTTTCCGTGGCTTCTCCGATCAAAACCAGGCGAATGCCGGAGCAGTAACCTAACAAACGGTCACGAACCGGGAGCGATCTTTCCTTCCTCTTCATTGTCTCTCTTACTAATACCAACTCTCACATGCACTACACTTCTACACATGTCGGGACACCAACTGGGAGCTCAGAGCTTGTCCCGGTTGGGGTGTTGCCCCGCTGGTAGATGAGGCCGGGAGGAGGAAACCACGCAGGACGTGTAAGTTGTCCCCGGATCTCACCATCTAACGGGGAAGACCACCGCCACCTCCCGTTATAATACATGCTCTACACTTATGTGACATAATTGTTGACGCGCCCGGAAACTCAAAATAATCAATCAATAATCGATAGCACATTAGCCAGACAGTTGGCTCAAACTGTATGCGTAACGCTGAACCTGATGGTATTTCGTATTTAATTTGGTTTATTGGCAATGCACCTTCAGATTGGCTAATGCCTACATTATACACTTTAACTGTGTTACCTTCCAACCAGGAGCAAATGATACATATGTAACTTCGTTTTATGGTATTTGCCACATGTTCACAGCCAAGAGTAATCATCTTCGATCCTCTTACATGCCCTAGAAGTTTGTAACATTTATTCTGAGGCATTCTGTTTAGAGCAGATAATATAAAAGGATGCCAATGGATTGACGAAAAATATTTAGGAGCTAAGATTTAGTTATAGATACTAAAGTAAGATTACAGAAATTGTATGGCCAAGGTCTGGCTGTAAGAGAACTCTGGAGTTTCCACGAAATACTACATCACGCATGGCGACGCTTTCAAATTGTTTTGTAAACATCCGATAAGAGTTAAAAACGGCACTATCGCTAAGGGTTAAGAAAGGTTTTAACGATAAAACGATGGAACATAATTTTTTTACAGAAATGTAGGTAGAGAAAAAGATACTCTGGAGTCCATCGTTGTCTCAGCCACCGTGATGAGTCTATTAAGAAGCATGATAGGTGTGACTCATTGACAGCAATAGTTGTTTATCAAACTAGTACAGAAAGAAATTTAAAGAATGCCGTTTGAACTTTTCCGTACCTTTTCTACAGAGAAACTCTCTCCGATCAATAAACAGTGATGGCTCTATTTTCCATGCACAGGACTGAAAAATTTATTTATGATACGAATGGTAAAAGTGACATTTTGTTTTGCTATTAGGAAAGGTTGAACCATGAGGTCGATAGGCCGAGTAGCGCATTCATTGAGGGAAACAAAATTACTTTTACAACGTGTGTCATACAGTATTTCTTTTAGAGAGCCTTACTCATTTTATTTCAATTCAAATATACAAATCATTTAATTGAGAACTATGATGCATTAGGGTTAGTACTATCTGATACGGTGAGACGAAAGCATTTTGTTTTCATTGTTGCAGTCTCACTGTTTCATCTGAACATTTGAACATTGTCTCACTTTTAGCACTAGTCCAAACAATTGAACAAAAATATCACGCTTTTTACGCTTCAAAAGTAACCCCTTTTTTTTATACCAGGATTACAAACGACATTTTTTGATGCAAGAAATCATTCATAAAATGGTCTTTTACGACACAAATGATGGCTTATTAGCATTTTAAGACACGAATGATTGCGTCATCACACATTCAACCAATCGCAGTGAGAGAAATGGGAGAGAGCTGTAAATGGAAAAGCCGACCACCGTTTTCTCGCACAGATTTCAAATACCCGAGACGTCACAAGACAGTTCTTTCGCAAAATTAAGTTTGATTCTTTTATGTTATTATGTCTCTTATGTATTATCAAAATTAATTTATTATCTCTTATTATATGAGCAGTTACACAAAAAAGTATCGTATGAAACTCGTTTATAAGGTTGCTTCATTGCATTTGTACAAATTTGAAAACTCGCTCCTTACATCACTCGTTTTCAAAACATGTACTCATGAAATAAAGATTAACATTAGAAACTAATTACATAAACTATAAAGCATTCATACAAATTTGAAAACACGCTCTTAACGTCGCTCTTTTTCAAAACATGTACTCAAAAAACATGCAACTCATGAAAAAAATTAGTAACTAATTACTATTAGTGGATGTGTTTATTTATTTATTTATTTATTTTACGTCAAAAACAGTTGAAACTGTGTATGACGTGTTATGGGGAGAAGTTAATTCTGTGCACATTTTCAAAATTCTGTGATCCCTACACTAAGTCATATACTACATGAATTTTGGGAAAAAGAAAAAAAAGCTCTCATGTAATAAAATCTATTTCCAAGGATAAATAAGCAATAAATTTTGGGCTCTTATCTATGATGTCCTTCGTCAAGGAATAATACTTCCTGCCGCGACAACATGGAAACGATAATTTGAATAATTGTATTTCCCACTGAATTCTAGAAGACGTGCACAGATAATGAAGTTACATTTATGTGTAAAAACAGAACATTCTGACTACATGTGGCTGACTACAGACAAAGCCAAACGATGTTTCGTCCTGTACTGGCGTGGGCGCGCTCGACGTTGGGATTGATTTTATCGGCGCCTAGTGCCGCATCTCTCGCCGCCATAGAGATGCCCCAGGGCCTGCCTAGCAACCGCCGTCGCTCAGGGCTATTTCTGGACCGGCGGGCGAGCAGCGATGGCGGCGCCGGAGCGGTCCCTGGAAATCACCGGTCACGTGACACCCGGGCAGTGGGGGAAACGCCGGAACATCTGGCCCAAACACCAAATCGTGATGGCATGAACTGTAGGAGTGTAACCGTAATGTACTTGTTCAAAATGTATTTTCTTGCGACTTGTTCGATACTGCGTGAACTGTATTTTCATCCATAGGAGCAGAGGCGGATTTCAGTAAGAAGAAAATCCCGTGGAGCATGGCCAGCTGCTGAGGAAAACATCCCAAAGACCTGTTACTTAGTTTCGTATTGTATTAGGATGCAGTCTGCCTAGTTTTCTCTGACTAGTGGGGTTTTCTTCAAGGTCGAGCGAGGAGTGAGGTAGGGTGTTTCTGTATTAAAATATTACAGTCGCTCGAGGTGAATACCGGACTGACGCGTGTCGCACAAACATTAGGAGCACATCATTTGTTACTCAAATCAATTTGTTTTTAATTTTCTTCTATGAATTTATCATTCTTTCAAACAAAATTTGTAACATTTCTGTGTCTATTTTATTTTTTTTATTATCTTTTTATAAGTCGCTTTTAAATTATACTTGGTTTTCCACTAGCTACTTATGACTTAAATATAAGTTCACATTTATGTATGTATTACATTTTTGAACTTTTTGTATACATCTGACATGTGGTTAGGCGAAAGAGCGGGCCTGATGGTGACCCGAGTCCCGTCAAATCAATAAAGGCATTGTTTTTGTTGTTTTTATTATTATTATTATTATTATTATTATTATTATTATTATTATTATTTAAAGATGGAATGGAAAGGCATACTCCTTTACCCTTAATGCGAATTATACAAATATATGGGTCTTCGTCTCTATAATATCGTTAAATATTCACAAATTAAATGATATTTTCCGTATCTCAGACCGTTACAGCATCTTGTCTAGATAACAAGATATCCCGAGCTCGAATCCCAGCGAAATCAAATATGTAACCCCATCTCGATCAGGTTTTTCGTCCAGTTTCCCTGATCCATTGAGCAAATGCTGAGATGGCCCCTTGTTTTGCTTCTGGACATAAATGTCACTTCATTTTCTGTGCACGTCTTCTAGAATTCAGTGGGAAATACAATTATTCAAATTTTCGTTTGCATGTTGTCGCGGCAGGAAGTAATAAGAGCCAAAATTTATTGCTTATTTATCTTTGAAAATAGATTTTATTACATGGGAGTTTTTTTGTTGTTGTTTTTCTCCCTTTCAAAAATTCAAAATTTAAGTAGTATATGACTTAGTGTAGGGATCACAGAATTTTGAAAATGTGCACACAATTCACTTTTCTCCATAGCACGTCATACGCAGTTTCTAACTGTTTTTTTGACGTAAAATAAAATATAATAAAATAAATAAATAAATTTACAATTTGTGACAATCCATGTTTACTAAATTAAGCATGTCTGCATTCAGTAGTTGTAACTACACAGTTTTATTGATTACAAAATTCAATGCTCAATGCCATAAGTTTGAAAAACTGAGTTTATTGGATACACTTCGCCACCGTTTTAAACTTGGCGGCTTTTTAGGTCCAATGCCTGTGAAGGAAGTCTAAATTGGAGCGCTCCCTTGTTTTCCTAATAACATCTTTCAGTGAGCTTACAATGATATCTGGGAAAGTATACAATTTTAGGAACTGTGCTTTGTATTGTTAATACTTCTCTCTTTAAAGTTTCCATTTGGACATATGAAATATAAACAAATGTATATTTTCACTTTTTGTAATAGTTGTTTTCTTCACAGGATAATAGTTGGGATTTCCAGGTGCTATAGTCATCTTTATTTAACAAAATAAATTATAATATACATTCATAATATTTTTTGTAATGTTTAACTGTTAATATCTGATGATTAAGTTGTGGAAAACAAATAATATCACAAAATACACGTTCAGTGGAAAAAATATCAAAACGTAACGCGCCATTTACCTTTGGCCAGATAACCTATAATGAGTATTACTTGAGAAATCTTAGATATTATCACTAAAATCGCTTTACTGAGCAATGTGCAGGACCTCCAAAAAACATCCAGATAACCAGTTTTATTGTTTTTTATTGTCAAAAGTCAAACTTTACGAAACGGAATGTTCAATGTCGTATAAACAGTAATTAGAACACAGGTGTTTAAATAATTCACAGCCCACTGTTAACAATGACCAGTTTCTTAGCGTAAGTAATATTAGAACAGAAAAGTTCATGGCTTCCTGTTAACTACTACTAACATCAATGTGTCATTTTTTCGTAGGACGAATAATCAAATGTAAACAAAAATTATTACCAATTTGATTTTTTTAAAATGTGGATAAAACGTGTGTACAGTAGGACCCCGGTATTCCGAACTCATTGGTGGTCCGAATTGTGGTTTGTTCGGATTCGGAAATGTTCGAATTATCCGAAAAAAATATACCGCACATATACAAATACATTTATAGGATTACCAGACATAAGACAACGTAGCGTCCGATGTAAGAAAATGGCTATGCAGCTTAGCAATCACATCATCACAATAAATAGTTGTTCAATTCTACAGTAATTATAAAATCCTTTCTTTACATTACAAACATGAATTTTATTTAATTTGTTTATTTTTACTCTATCCTGAAGTTTGTTCGGATTATCTGAAATTAGGTTGGGGAAATTAGGTAGTTTGTTTGGATTAGCGGGGTTCACCTGTATGCATTTGGCATTTTAGGGTCGGATTAATCCGATTTTTACAAGCTAGCGGTATTCCCAGGCCAGGGCCTTGCTTTTATTTATTTTTCTCATCTCGGATAGATTCTTAGTGATTCCAGGCGCGTCAACTACAATGGTCATTTTAGTTAGTCCCGTAAGTGTAGAGCATGTTTTTGCTCGGGAGTTGGCGGTGGTCTTTCCCCGCTGGATGGCGAGATCCGACGCCGACTTACCGTGGACTAGCGGGGTTTTCCCTAACCCGGTAATCTCTCACCAGCGGGCAACCGCCCCAGCCGGGGCAAGCTCTAAGCTCCCGACCGGTCTCCCGGAATATGTGCTAGTGTAGTGCATGTTAGTGTAAGTGTGTGTACGTAAGGGTTGAGGATAGGACAAGGAAGAGTAAGGAAAGATCGCGCGCGGTCCGTGGCCCGTTTGTTAGGGTACTGCTCCGGCATTCACCTGGTGTTGATCGAAGAAACCACGGAAAACTACCGATCAGAGCAGCCGGCCGCTAGAATTCTCCTACAGACAGCGACTGAATTCGACCTAGCTGAAAAGCTAGAGTCGAAAATCCTACCGCCTTCGGGAGTCGAACCTAGGACCTCCCGGTGAGAGGCTCTGCAGTGAGTTTAGTTGATGTCCTGGGCCACCGCTCCCGGTCCCACGACTGGAGGTGAGGGAGGCATGTGGCGAGCACATGTGAGGCATTCCCTTCACCGTCCCTAGCTTGTATAGCATGCCTGAGCATCTTGTTTCTTATCACAGCTATAGAGTATGAGGCATTTGAAATGGAAAGCTACAGCTTTATTTTTGCCCCAAGTGGAAGAAATATTGTATGATTCGTACCGTAACATTTTTTTACAATACTCGATAGGTTATCAGTGACCTAACAGTTGTTTGAATTATTCTCCAATCTTGTAATGTAATGCGTTACGATACTGATGTAAATAACTATTATAGACAGCCATTAGTGAAAGTGGTTACTTTCAGGATATGCATAGAGTGATAATAGTTCAATTTTTAGCACTAGTGCTCAAAGTGAGAAGATGCTCAAAAGTTCAGATAAATTTGTGAAAGCAACAAAGAAAGCAAAATACTTTCGTTTTATCAGCTACATCTGATCTTATTGTAACATTGTACCCGATTAAGTGATTTTTTCGCTAGGGAGTAGAGAGAAAATTATGTCATGCTGCGCGAAAAACAGCGAATTTTTGGCAGAAAAACTCGTATTAGAGGGCCTGGTAACGAAGAAGATGATAAATACAGTTGCTAAATTTATAAAAAAACCTCTAACAGGCGGTGTAGCAATTAAATGATTTGTATACTTGAATTAAAATAAAAGGAAAGTCAGTAATGCTGTCTAAAGAATAGGGTACGACACACTTGGTAAAACTGATTTTATTTTGCTCGTAGGGTTTCACCTCTCAGCTAGTTGAAATACATGATTTTTTACGTAATTGATTATTTAGAAACGTCGTTTATTAGAATATGGATAGGAAATACATTGTGTATATTACAAAGAGTTAATTTTTTTATTTTAATTGCAGCTTTGCATTTGAAATGTCGACAATCACCGACAAAGAAATCCTGGGATTGTTGTTGGACAGCAGTAACAAGTTTCGGAATCAACCCGTGGTTAGACTACAATCAGTAGTTCCAAAGAAAATAATAAAGATTGTCCACGAGGCGCTGACAGAAAGACAAAACATCTTTGCATTAACTGCTCCAAATTTGTTTCACAAAACTCAAATTTTGTTTCAAGTATTCTGCTTCGGAAATTCCATAGCATTCTAAAAATTTCGTTTTGTTCTTGTGCGTTTATCAATATTGATGCGTTTTCCTGCTGATACTTAATTTCTTTACTCTTACCGAAATATATAACTTATCATGTTGAATTGCATTAAATATACTTTTCGTTAAAAAAATATTGCGTTTAGCGGATTACTTCGTATCTTGGGTCTCTCACCAGCACAGTTACGTTAGTATTTTTACCAGCACAGTCAAAGGTTAATAAACTACAATATAACTATAACATATATATATATATATATATATATATATATATATATATATAACTAATCTTGTATTTAATAGTTTCAAATAACTGTGCAGGTCAACCATAAAATATAGTTAAAGCTATTATTGTTAGCAAATTATTATTATTATTATTATTATTATTATTATTATTATTATTATTATTATTATTATTATTGTCTTTAAATAATTTAAAATTAATAATAATAATATGTAAATTGTAGAGTTCTGCCACCAGGTTGTATATTCCTACCTGCAGAATAATAAATATCTATCTATCTATCTATCTATCTATAATATAACTATTTCTATTAAATTAATAATTATTTCGGGGCGCCTTCCGCGACCTAATATTTGAATTAATTAAAAAACCAAACAAAATAACAACAAACAAACGCTCCCATGTAATAAAATATATTTTCAAGGATAAACATGCAATAAATTCGTGCTCTTATCCCTCATCATGTCCTTCGTCAAGGAATAATACTTCCTGCCACGACAACATGGAAACGATAATTTGAATAACTATATTTCCCACTGAATTCTAGAAGTCGTTCACAGATAATGAAGTTACATTTATGTCCAGAAGGAAAACAAGGGGCCATCTCAGTAAATAACTTTTATATACTTCTATTTGAATTTTGGCCAGCGTTTTGGGGCTTTTCTCCCACCGTGCGACGGCGTGCCGCCATTGGCCGTCGCCATGGCTGTTCGCTCGTCTGTCCTCATCGATAGAACGAACGAGCGCATCGATCTCGGGGACGCAGACGGATCCATGACGACCGCCATGGGGGTGAGCGAGCTGCGGAGGCAGCGCTGTGGGGGGTGAAGCGGCCGGAGCAGGAACCAGCGCTGCTGCTCAGGGTGCGTTTAGACAGGGACCTGCGTCAAACACAAAGCAGACAAAGCGTATTAAACAGTGCTGCTTTTTATTTTCTCCTTCTTTATTTATTTGTTTATTTTACGTCAAAAAACAGTTAAAACTGTGTATGACGTGCTTTGGGGAGAAGTGAATTCTGTGCACGTGTTCCAAATTCTGTGATCCCTACACTAAGTCATATGCTACTTGAATTTTGAATTAATTAAAAAACCAAACAAAATAACAACAAAAAAACGATCCCATGTAATAAAATATATTTTCAAGGATAAACAAGCAATAAATTCGGGCTCTTATTCCTCATCATGTCCTTTGTCAAGGAATAATACGTCCTGCCACGACAACATGGACACGATCATTTGAATAACTATATTTCCCACTGAATTCTAGAACACGTTCACAGATAATGAAGTTACATTTATGTCCAGAAGCAAAACACGGGGCCATCTCTGCATTTGCTCAATGGATCAGGGAAACTGGACGAAAAAACTGATTGAGATGGTTCTTCTTTTCCTCCTTCCAGGAAGTTGATATTTTAATCAGTTAGAGCATAAATTTAGAGGCATATCCTCTTCAAAATAATATTAATTGAGATTATTAATCAAATCATCTTCTCCTTTTTCTTGTTATTATTATCTTTACCGTTGCAGGAATTGGACTTTTAAGTACAGAGAACAAATTTAGAGGCACATCATTCTAAAAGTGAAACTAAAAGGGATTTTTACCTACATCTTTGTATTTTTATCTTTGCAGGAATTGAATTTTTAATCCGAGCATTTATTTAGAATCGAATATGCCTAAAAATCTAATTAAAATTACTGACATTCTGTTTTCTCCTTTTTATTCTTGCCGAATGGAATGGATTTTGGATTGATTTTTTTAAAAATTAGAGAGTATTTTAAAATACAATGTTTGAAATAAATCGTTTCTATTTTTCCAAAAGTGCTTATGGAGATATCACTCTCCAAAATTTTCCTCGATTTCACAGAAAATATAGCTTATTTCTCTGATATTCCAACCACACCGAATTATTGTATTCAATGGTAGTTATTATTCACTCGCAGAAAACAAATATTTTATCCCTTTTCTGATAATCTATTTCCAGATACTGCATTCGTTTTCTTGGGTTTCGTTGGGGGCAGTAAATATTCATCTTGGGAAGATTGTGAGATTTTGCCGGAGACTTATTCACTACTCGTGTGGTCTCCAATTTTCAGCAATTTGCATTTAGCGTGACTTTTAGGTAGAATAATTGACTTTACTGGGTTGTACTAAATTCGCAAAATACTAGTTTATTACTCTCGGGCTTTTTGATCAATTTACTGAATAAAACAATGTACGATTTCAGGGCTGGATATACTATTAAAAATACTTTTAATAGTCGTGGTGTAGGTTACATAGCCGTGGTCTATCGGACATTTTTTGCCCAAATTATTGGCAAAAAATGTTCGATACTGGTATTTTTCATAATTTACAGAGTATTAAGATTTGCTTATGTAGATTGTATTGGAGAAAAATAAAATAATTAATAATAAATATTAATAATTTCAATATATAAACATTTAAATAACATATAAATAATTCCCATATGTTTGCTTTATTCGCGGCTCGTGGATGTCACGTAAGAGGAGGAAAGAAGCAGTTGCTTTAAGTCCTGTAAATTCAACCTACAACAAGTTAGATTACATGTGTAGACTTAAGTTGGGGTAAGAGAAAAAGATCTATAAGTTTTTTTCGTGCCTTCCGTCAGTCCAAATTGTAAGATTGCACCTGTTAGCTACTCTTCACAAGTCCGACCCTCCGATATGAACCTGGTCTTCTGGTGTATTTTACATTATTCACCATCCGTAGTGCTTTTTTTAGGTAAAAAAGCATGTCAGTTCAAGGGAGGATATTCTCCCCTTCTGCCATAGAGCCATTTTGCCATATAAAATTTGTTCTTCTCTCCGTAGGAGCGCTAAGAGATATGGGCGATTAACACACGAGAGCAATAAAGGCTGAGAATTTGTCCTTTGGTGACTTCAAGTAATTGCGATTGTTTTCATGTAACTTAACCTTTTAATATCCAATGATCCCAATTGGAAACATACTTAACACAATTAAAAACGTAGTTATCTAATATTCAAATAATCTGAACCTATTTTCTCTTCAATAATATTGGAAATTTCTTTTTAGATAAATATTTATGTGCATTTTAATAGTTTTCTGCAGAATTAATTTTTAAAATAATTTTAGTTTCATAGAGGTCTCATATTTTTTTTTCTTTTTGTTTACAATACGATTTTTTTGCTTATTTGACCATTCGATGTTTTTAGTTATTCAATAGTTGGCAAGAAATAATGGAACCATACTATTCCTTCTGTAGAAAATGATCGCATGTCCATGATAATGCTCTGAGTCCTATCGTGCCTTCTGATGTACGTAGACATGTGAATGTAATTATTCCTTCAAAGAATTCGTCGTGTAATGAAACCATTGAATGTGAAATTGCTGAGTCTAAATCTCCCAAAATATCTTCAAATGAAAACAAATTCATAAAGAAACACGATTCATTTGACTAGCGCGAAAGTAGATAATCTAATTGCAAGGAAACCATGGTTTTCGAAAAAGCTTTAAAAAGTGAACCTATTTGAAGGAATTTGTAAAACATTTTCTGATATAATCTAGACAGAACCTACTGATATTTTCTTCACGTTTATATTCCTGGAGTATAAGAGCTACTTGGCAAGGATTAAACAGCACAACACGGAACTAACTTGCTGACAGATTGGAAAGAAATAGCTCAGTTGTTTGATTTCTGATATTGATGTTTGGATTATATTATGGGATTCTTGTTATTTGTCTTCATTGTTCAATATTCAGTACATTTCTAAATAAAAATTTTGTACGTTCGTAACATAAATGGTTGTATTATTAACTCGATTGCATCCAAAAAGCACAGGTAAATAACTCAATCATAAGTGATCTATTTTCCCTATTGGGAATGTCGTAAAAATCAAACCTTTTTAAAACAAATTGTTAGTTGATTTTTCATAACTGAAAAATTGGAAGGTGAAATATGATAAAAAATACAAAACTGATTTGCTATTGAATTCGGCCTTTAAAAGATTAAATGCGCGCGTACGTTAAAAAATGGATGAAAATAAATACCTTCTTATTGATTGATTGATTTTTTCATGTTTCCGGGCGCGTCAACTACTGTGGTCATTAGTCCCGTTAGTGTAGTGCATGCTTTTCTTTTCTCGGGAGATGGCGGTGATCTTCCCCCGCTGGATGGCGAGATCCGGCGCCGACCTACCGTCGGCTAGTGGGGTTTCCCCCTAACCAAGACTCTCCCACCAGCGGGGCACCGCTCCAGCCGGGACAAGCTCTAAGCTCCCGACCGGTCTCCCGGAATATGTGATAGTGTAGTCCATGTTAGTGTAAGTGTGTGTGTGTTTAAGGGGAGAGGATAGGACAAGGAAGAGGAAGGACAGATCGCGCGCGGTCCGTGGCCCGTTTGTTAGGGTACTGGTCCGGCATTCGCCTGGTGTTGATCGGAGAAACCACGGAAAACTACCGATCAGAGCAGCCGGCCGCTAGAATTCTTCTCCAGACAGCGACTGAATTCGACCTAGTCCTCTTATTGATTTTAAAGTATCCTCAGTCTTATAGACAATCACAGGTAAAAACAGGATTTAACGCTCTTAGCTGCATCTTAGCCGCTAATGCCAGACGGGCCTGATGGAACTGGGACCTTTGGTCTTTCATTTTATGAACAATTGTGACAATGGGTCACCTGGCTCAATTAAGTTGTCTACAATAAACATGTGCATAATATTATCTATTTCATCAACTATCATTAACTTTATAAACGAATTTTTGTGGTAATGAAACAAGACAATGCCAGAAGAAGCGACACAAATGTCGGGAAACTTCGCAATAGTTTCAGGAATGAAATATAAATAAGTGTTTTTTTACAACGTGTGTTGACTGCTTTTTTATTAAACCCTGTTTTAACCTGTTATTGTTTATAATACTAAGGATACTTTAAAACCAATAAATATTTGAACAGACAAATTAGTGATTAGTGACTCTCGTTTTGTTATCTTATGCTAAATGGCCGGAGACCAATGTGTTAGATTTGAGGTGTTTGAGATTGTGAAAAAATATTTAGCGAGTAAATTCTCATTTGGATTTCCGTGGGAGTTCTTTGGTAGCGTGTGAGGTGTCTCGATGAAACGGCTTTCTTTAGTAGGGATAGTGATAATTGTACTCTATGAGATGGCACAAACGCCATATTGCTATATTCTTTTGTTTTTAAAAAAAATTACGCAAATGTAATTTTTTGACTAACCTCTCACGTTAATATTTACAGTAGCGTAAATTTTGTCTCATTATTGCATTTCTGTGTTTATCTACTTCATATGATGTCCTATAAAGTTTCTGTGAAATGGAGCTCAAATTTATGATTTTCGGAATCGCTCAAACGCCATTTTCTACAAAAGGCTCAAAATTTTTTCTTCAAACGTTTCGTACGGATAGTGTTAATGGTACTGTTTAAGTTGACATAAAATTAACTTTGCTGTATTCTTTTGTTAATTACTCAAATGTAATATTTTTGAAATATTTCTAATGCCGTTAATATACTACACATTTCCAGCGATTTGAATACATTAATATACTTGTGAGTGAGTGATTTAAGTGACTTCAATTAAGTTTTTCGAAAACACAAAAGATTCCTGTGAAAAAGAGCTTCAAATTTCGCTTTACACCAGAACTTAATCGATTTTTTCTTGAAAACGGCTCCAAAGGACAATTTTCGTTTAGGACGAGATTTTACTCTTCTTTAATAATTTGAAAGTAATACTTCGAATCTACTATCAGAAAACTGAAAAATTGAGAAAATTTCAAAAAATGTATTTTGGTCGGTGATACATGGCAGCTGGCAGGAGGATAGGGGAAGACCGTAAAGCTAGTCGACACCAAGGAAATTATAAAACTTTACTACAAGAAGGTCTATGCCATTCTGTAACACTAGTTTGTCATGGAGTGAAAATTCAGGACCCCAACAGCGCGTTATGTTTTCACATGCTCAAATTCTCGTGAGTGAATAAAAACAGATGGTTTTAAAACAGATCTTTATCTTCTGCAAATTTGAGGCAACTTTACAAGGGCATCTTCAATATTTTTTATTTCAAATTTTGAAAGGATTCCTGAAGTTATCATTTTGAATAGCCTTTCCTGACGCCAACTTAAGAGCAGTCTTACTTAAATTTTCTGAACCAGAATTTCATCGCATAGAGGGATAGAGAAGATTCCAGCATCGTACATGATACAATTATGAGTGGACTGTAGCATTGAGGTTGAATTAGTGCTAAGCTAGACCCCTGATTACTCAATAGGTGAATGATTGGAATCTGGTCTGGGTATCCTTCGTACATCACACACACATTGGATAAATATATAACAATTATTCAGTTTAGAATGCACCGACTCTTGTGAAACATATACAAACATACGTACAGTTTACATATATACCATTTATAGGTATAAATATTTATTATTTCTGCAGGTAGGTTTTTTACAACCTGGTGGCAGAACACTACAATTTATATTCTACAATAAGAGATATAAATAAAATTAACTTTAAATTATTTTAAGACAATAATAATAATAATAATAATAATAATAATAATAATAATATGATACATATGCTAACAATAAGAGTATTAATAACAATAATATAATTAACTCTACATTTCATGGCTGACAAACACAAGTATTTTAAACTATTAAATACACGACCTTTTAATTACACTTCACTTCACTTCACTTCACTTCTCTTTCTACTTCTCTATTGCACTACACTTAACAACATGTCCCCACACTTACATACAATACTATTTGAATATAATTATTTATTTAATAAGGAATAAATTTAGTAGTAATTATAACAATACTAATAATAACAATAATAATAATGATGAAAATAATACTTGTTATAATAAGTCTAACTTACAAATATTAAATTTACTTTACCAAAAAATTAATTTACTTTTAAAACTTTGAAGCAGTCTACGAAGTGTGCGTCTGCTAGTAGAGTGTGCCCGCACGACAGATGGAAGAAACAGGAAGGAAGATGGCATCCACACCAGGCAGGCTAAAAATTCTTGTAGAAGACAATGCACGCACTCGAACGTATTCGGGAGTCTGACCAAGCTCGACTCGATTGATGCAAGAAATGCAACACACACACACACACAAACACACACACACACACACACACAGAATGCGCACAAGTTTAGTGCTACTAAGAGCAAGAGAAGTCTTAACTTGAACTGACAGTACTGCTGTTCATCAGAGTTTGATTTGTTGAAGTTAGTGTTAACTTAAAATACAATTTGTAGGTTAGTGCTAAAATACGGTGACATATGAATAGGACGTTTTAATCGCCAGAAGACACAAATTTAACGACGAATACGAACACGCGTGCGTAATCGACGACATTTTGCCCTGAGGAAGGTCGCAGAATGGCGGCCGAAACGTTGGCGCCTGTTTCTAGGACGCGGCGTCTCCCAGACAGTCAAGCCAGTATTCGACGGAGATTACTCGAATTCTGAATTTACTTCGTTACAATATGAGCATTAGTGCTGAAATACATTGCTTATCAATATCAATTTTGATTGGCAGACGACACAAGTCTATGTCGAACGCGAGCATGCATGCTTATTTGCGGAGATCTTTTAATATCTCGTCCCAACCTGGTCGCACTTTCTCCCAACAGATAGTTCGGATATAGTTAACTGAGATCGACATCTGGTGGAGAAAGTGAGAGTCACACCCCAGGCGTGTTAGGGACCACCCATGAGGCGCGCTTACTCGAAAGGTTCCCAGAACCGCGTCCCAGATAGGATCCCAAGGAAGCCTGGGTCGAAAAAAAGACTGGCATCCAACTGCTATGAATATCCTCTTAGAGGGATTGCTAAGAATCGCCTGCGATCTATACATTACTCGTCCTCCTCCTCCTACTAAAACTACTACTACTACTACTACTACTACTACTACTACTACTACTACTACTACTACTACTACTACTACTACTACTACTACTACTACTACTACTACTACCGCTACTACTACTACCGCTACTACTACTACTACTACTACTACTACTACTACTACTACTACTACTACTACTACTAC
>BLKR01011662.1:0-29240 GCA_011170035.1 Teleogryllus occipitalis
AAACAGCTTTTTTCAAACTCTAGACGTTTCCTTCCCCGATACTCTGTATATCCATGCTTCTCTAAAACCAAAAACAATAATTTGCGTACTGCAAACTAATTAATTAAACCCATGGCAGTAGAACTGTTAACATAAGTACTGTCACACATCTTTCGCAGGATAAGGAGTAAAATTTAAAGAAAAATTATTGTTCACATGAATTTTGACAAATTGCGTCTTACTTTCTATGATATTCAAATGGTAACATTATATTACAATATTCAATTGGTTAACAATTTCGGCTAAAGAGTCTTGTTTGATAATTCTCCAATTTCGTATTGTAATAAGATATCTTATGATACTCATGTCGTAAGTAACTATTTGACAACTATTATGTTTAGTGTATGTGTCTAGCAGGTTTTGTATTATTCTGAGAAACTGGATCATACGAATCGCGTTTACTACGTTATTCACACAGGAGCACATGAACCTCAAAAATGTATTTAATAATATAATCCTTGCCGATGAATCAACGTTTTTTTGGATGATTTTAATTTTGAAAATTTTCATTAGTTTGGATGTTTAAATATAGATATCACATGTAATTACATGTCATTTAAACACGATAGCATTATATGAAGCAAGAAACATTGTTTTTCATTTGATCATTCAACTTCATCAATCACTCACAATTACTTTAATTTTCTCTGCTTATCAGTATTTTAATCTCAGATCTTCGATGAAGACATGAATCAAATAATATCGTAGATATTTCAGTGTTTGAAAAATAATAACGTGAATAAATGCTTATATTTATTGAATTGGTTTTATAATAACCTGTAAAAACATGGGTTTTCTGTTGGTTTTGGGGATGTTGAAAACATTCAAATAGTAAAGGCAATGTTAAGCTGGTGACCTTTAACATTGTTTATTTGATATTTTTCTTAGGGACAGTTTATAATGGTTAAACGTTTTCAAAGAGTGCACATTAGATACCTCGAATGGCCCGTTTCCGTTTAATAAACCGCTACGTTCTCCCTGTACAGACGGTCGTGCAAAATTCAAGGTTTTGATAGATTCGTAGAATGGCGGCCAATAAACCACCTTCGAACTCTGACGATACTGAAATGTAGTCTGTGTTGGGAAGGTCATATAACTTGACCACCAAGTTCGTTCTATGTATTTTCACTGGGAAATGCTAGAGCATTGATATTTACTAAACTGTAAACAAAAGCTAAATCTCCTTGAATTGTTATAACATCTGTTTTGCTTTCTTTTAGTAATATAAACTCGTTTTACCAAATACGTGAGTTTGTTATATTTTTACACGCTACAATAATTTAATTTTACAAGTATTTATTTTCAAGCATTTAGGAATTCATGAAATTTCATTGAAACGTTCGCCAATCTAAAAACCTTTCAAATGTATATTAAATATATTAATGTTGTTTAAAAATATGTATTGACAATGCGTAAATTTAGCACATAAAGCTCTGATTTGAATATTATACAATGAAATCATCAAATTAACAGTTTTAGAAAGGAATGATAAATTGAATTGAAAATATTAACTTAAAGTTTATATACGTTTATTTAGAAATTTCTATACTTGTGTAAATATTGTAATGTGTGATTCTACTCATGTGATCTTTCAAAACACAAAATTGAATATTTCTGTATTTGAAAACCTTAACACTACATTCATCCAATCCAGTGCAGTTTATAGCAAACAGCTAAGCAATATGTTTCCCTATTTTTTAATGGTAATGGTTGAACAAGAGGAACAAATAGTTTCTGACTCTCGGTGTTAACAGGGGACTTAAAAAAATTAATAATACAGTTATTCGGTTGCTCAACATCCCTTTGATAGAAAAACAGAAACAATTATTTGGGCGTAATGCACCTTGAAAAATTTTTTTTTCTAATCAATTTCTTTCATATTTGATAAATATATCGACTTGCAAATTGTAGGACTTAAAAGAGAATATAAAAACCAAATAAAAGTTATGCTCATACTCACCGTAAAAATACAAATTTAGCATAATTAAATTGGCCACAGAATTTGGTTACAAGCAAGTGCATTTTAAGCGTATTAGGTATGCAAAAGCGCGGCATTGGAGAACTGTTTTCTCAGAGTGCCCATCCCACGCTATTCTGCTAGCGCGAATGAATTAAGCGCAAACAAATGGGGGTCTACTAAGATGTTAATTTCTTATAAACAATTACATATATCTCGAGAACGAGATATAATAGCACCGAACGGATTCCGGAATTTTGCATCACATTTAAACGCCATTCAGATTAGATAATAAAAAAATTTGCAACAATTGCAAATTTATAAACAATTTCCAAATTTTGCAAATCTAAAAGGGGGGAGAGTCTCCTGATGTCCCAGAACCAAAAACAGCGAATTAACAATTTTGCAACAATTTATAATTTTATAAACAAATTCGAAATATGCGTTAGAACGGCCGGGAAGGCTCCGCAAATTGTGCCTGAAATGAATATCTCAAAATAGCAGTTTGTCAGGAGTTACAAATCGATTACTACAAGTTAGCATAATTGTTGCTAAAATGATAAATATTTACTGGTCTATAGAAAATCATTCTGGACGGAAAACCCCGCTTAGAAATATTTTCTTCGTCGTGGCGTACGCGCAGGCAAACTATCTCCTTCGGCAGGGAAATATGACGATATTTCCGTCTCGTACGTAAACGAACTAGCCCCCTCCCCCTGAGACAGTGTTCTTTCTGCCCCTTGGGATGTTGCACCAATCACAGACAACTGTGGTTCTACCGGCTAGCGATTGGTCAACGCGTCCCTCCCCCTGCCCTCCCCCAGGCCGAGGGCTGTCCAAGTTTGTCGGCGCGGTGTGGAAGATAGAATTTTGAACGACATTTTTTCTGAGGGAGAGGGTACATCATCCAATACAGTATTTTAAGTTTTAGGTTCATTTCCTTTCGTGATTGAAATGATTGAAGGCGTTGTCGTTGTCAACAATACTATTTATTTTAAAATAGTCGTGTTTGTGGCTCCCAGACAGCAGAAAACTGATGATGATGGCTAAGCCATCGAAAGCTGCTATTTTTAAAATAAATACTATTGTTGACAATGACAACGCCTTCAATCATTTCAATTATGTGAATGTCAACTACAACTCACCACTGAATCAATATACCATTTCCTTTCGTTTTTTTAGGATGTGGGTTCTCCAGGTTAGTCTTCGTTCGAGGTGCAGACCAAGATATTTTACTTCTTCAGTTTGTGGAAATTGTTTGTCGATCATTTTTACGGGGGGACAAGTATTGTTGCTTATAGTGAAGGTTATGTGTGAAGATTTGGTTAAATTCGCCATTTTATGGGACTAATGGCCACAGCACGAGTAATTGATGCGGCGAGAAATACTACATGCTCGCTCTTCCCCGCCACTGCTGGGCGCGCTGGGTGGCGGAGTAATTGGTGATGTACTGTTGTGTGCCACACCTCAACACAGAACAGACTCCCCACGAAAGCCATCTTTGCTCAACGCGCTCTTTCGTTTCCCCTTGGAGAGGACAGAACGAGCACTCGGCAGATTTTCTCGGAGTAGTCCCTCATCCTTGCCACTCATTCCACCATTGCTCCAATATCATTAACCCTCGGAGACCTCGGCAAATTTACACCTTTGGAGTACTGAAGGGATACATTTTGGACCCCGTCTCTTTTTTTGTTTTTTTTGTTATTGTTGCTGTTGTTTTTTCAATCATTATATTCACTTTAAATTGATTCTAACAGTTTTTCTTCAATATTGATGTATTATTATTTGTATTAGGTTAATGATTAGTTACAAGCTTGCGTTTAAACTTACATTTATTAGACACATTAAAAAAGTCTTCACAAACTATAATATGCTTGCTATCTAACAGTTTTGGTACTGGCAGATAACCATTCTGTTGGAATACTTACTGCACATACAACTTTTACATACACAACATTTATTATTTCGATGTAATCCCAGTTGAAAAGAAGAATCTTGCAAAAGCTATCAACGGAACACAGTACTTTATAATAATGTATTCATTTAGCACATTCAAAGTCACGATAATCAACTCCAAACAATGTAACAGTCATACCTATGCGATATATAGGAAAACAATGCATCTGCAAGTGATAATTAGATTTAAACTGCTCTCTAAACGATTTGTGCAGAAAAATGGTAGAATGTGAATAACTACCACATGAGACACGGAGTACTACAAGGGTACATTTTGGACCCCAGAGCAGGAAAAATTTATTTTCAGAAAAAATAATTATTGTATATTTTCTACTGAGAATATTTTCGAGACAAGTAGGGAATAGCTAGAAAAAACTGTCTTGCTGATAGTAACATTAACTGAAATAAATGACAAAAATATGTTCTAGGATAAAAAATGCACCCCCTTAGGCCTCCTAGGGTTGACCTCATTAATTGATTGGTACGTGGTACGTGGTTGGTGAGTGATTTAGAACGCGTAAACTGCTAAGGCTATTAGCCCTGTAAGTGTAATGCATGTTTTATCGCGAGAGATGGCTGTGATCTTCGCCCGCGGAATGGCGAGATCCGGAGCCCACCTACCTTTCGGATTGCGGGTTTCCCCAGCCAGATATTTCCAACTAGCGAGACACCGCTCCACCCAGGACAAGCTCTAAGCTCCCGACTGGTCTCTCGGCATGTGTAGTAGTGTAAGGATGTACGTGTAAGTATGTGTAAGTAAAAGGTGAGGATAAAGAAAGAAAAGCTCGTGTGCAGTCCGAGGTTGGTTTCTTAGAGTTCTCCTCCGACATTCGCCGCGTATTGATCAGAGAAACCACGGAAAACTTCCAATTTGAGCAGCCGACCGCCAGAATTCTCCTCCAGACAACGCCTGAATTCGACGCAGCTACGTTGCTAGTGTCGAAAATTTTGACCCCGTCGCGACACGAACCCTAGCACCTCCACCTCAGACCTCCTCATTAGATCGTAAGTCATGGACCTCAATGAGCGCCTAACATTAAATAAATAAATAAATAAATAAATTAAAAAAATAAATAAATAAATAAATAAATAAATAAATAAATAAATAAATAAATAAATAAATAAATAAATAAATAAATAAATAAATAAATAAATAAATAAATAAATAAATAAATAAATAAACAAATAAATAAATAAATAAATAAATAAATAAATAAATAAATAAATAAATAAATAAATAAATAAATAAATAAATAAATAAATAAATAAACAAATAAATATGTATTGACCTATTTGCAGATACTTATTCATTAGTAAATATGTGAGTTTCCTTTTTACATATCCCCCACAATTCAGCATCCTCCGACTCGCTTCCTGGTCATTTGCATTCGTTCACTTCCTTCCTCTTGCTCGAAATTCTGGCGGGCGGCCTCTCGCTTGTCTGCTCAGGCAGCGGCCGCCATAATTTATTAAAACTGTAATTAAAATGAAATAGGGTAATAGTCTCGAACTTTCGAGTAGTCGTGTAAACCCAAGACTGCAAAAACTGTGCCTTGATGTAATTACGGGAAAATAGACTTAAGTTGATGCAAAAACTGAGAAGACTCCAGAGTTGAATGCAGATTACGAAGTGCTGTATTAAGTTACAGTTTAGATTGAAAGCTTGTGTAAACATGAGACAGCCAGGTCGTTAAATGCTGACTGCTTTTGCAGGCTGAAGACTTCTAAGTATGTCTCCGGATCAAGGAAGGGTAAAATAAAAAGCATAAAATAAATGGGATGAGCGTTAAGGACCAAGAACTGAATCCTGTGCTCGCATATGACATTATTTTAAACTGAGCGAACTCTGTGATGCCGGGGATTAATATTCTGTGACGTTTTAAAATGGTAAATGTTGATTGTTCCTGTCAATATGCCGATAGAGTGTCAGAGAGGATCATGGTTTGATATATGTCGCGCATCGAAAATCTCTGTTTCAGGGATGTAACGATTCTGACGGACTTGTGTTGTCAATCAATACTCTTTGCAGAAAACAGCGACCAGGTGACTTGCAATATTTTTAAAAACACTCAATATGTTTAACGTATTGCATTTGTTACGCGTAGCAACATCACTCAACTGAGTTTGAACTATTATTATTATTATTATTATTATTATTATTATTATTATTATTATTATTACTATTATTATTATACCGTTAATTGTAAATCAATAAATTTTGATAAGAAAAATCTTTTAATTTTAAGGAATGTGGTTATTAATGCGAAAAAGTCTACGTTTGTATTTTGACTCAATTCCTGACATTCCTAACATCAGTCTGAAATACATGAGAAAATAATTACTTGGATTTTACAATTTTAATTATACTCAATATACAATACGAAATACTTATTGGAGGATCGGAAAATACTGGCAAGACAATTGCATAAAAAACAATTAGAAGTAGCTTCAACCCAGAATTAAGTTTTTTAAATGAAAGTATTAATACATACTCAGAAATAAGAAAAGTCTGACTGTTAAAAAATAATATAAAACACAAAATCAAATCCTTTTTATGTGTGCTGCCTTTCCCTGCGCAATCACATACAGACACAAAACCCATCGCGTTAAAACGGCACACGCCAAAAGCGGATAAAAGTCGCGTCAACAGTACTTTCCGACATTCACCCGCACAACTCCTGAAACGCAACTGTTTCGCCAAGCGTGATTTCGCGGCTTGCGACTCGCAAGTGACATCGTCTCGCGTTTCCGACTCGCATGCGACATCGTTGCCCGCGCGGGGAACGCAAGCAGCTGTCGGCGACAACTTTCGCCCACGCGCCCTTTCAGGCCGCCGACGCGAACTCTTGCGGCCAGGATTCGAGCTAATCCTCCGCATTGAAGAGTAACCGACGGCGCTCATTATACGCTGGCACAAAGAACGCTCGCATTAAGCAAAAGTTTTGTACCGATTTAATTTAAAGCGGCGAAACCGCGTCAAAAGGCGCGACCCGTGGCACGCACAGCTTTGATAAAGGTGTTATACGCAGTAGTAAAATTTAACCTTAAAATTAACGGGAATGGACTGAGAACATGCACAACCTTCAATGAGAACAGCACACGATACCAGAGATTGATACTTGAACATAAATTGTGGTTATTGAGTTGAATGGTCGACGGAAGCGGTCTTAGAATGGGAGGGAAGAGAAATGCGGGCAGGGTGGAGTGTGGCGGGGATGCCGAAGATGGTGAGTGGGCGGACTAGGGGTATGGTGGGGTAGGGCAAGGATTACGGAATGTGGTAGGGATGACAAGGTTGTTAAGTAGGTGAGCGGAGTGTGGCGGGGATGGCGAAGATGGTAGGTAGACAGTGTGGTGGGGATGGCGAAGATACTAGACGGGTGGAGTGTGAGGGGATGGCGAAGATGGTAGGTGGGCGGAGTGTGGCGGGGACGGTGAAGATGGTAGGTTGGCAGTGTGGTGGGGATGGCGAAGATGGTAAAAGGGCGGAATGTGGCAGGATTGGCGACGATGGTATCCTGATTAATACTGTCCTATTATCTGTTGTGCCAACACACAAGAAAAAAGTTAAAAGAAGCCACAGATAGAAGAAATTAAGCATATTAGTCTCGTTTTAGGTTTTTAAAAGCGAAATAGGCACAAAAAGGCCTTAATCTTGAAATAGGCTCTTTTGGGTTCTATGAAATTGACGGTTTTATTTCATCCAAAACTATAAATAGAGAACTTCATTTAGTACAAAATACCCAGAAAAAAAGTTTTTATCTAAATATCCGCGGTCTCATGATGACGATAGGAAAAGGGAGAGGGGGAAAGTTGGAGCGCTGCAATGATATCAATTGATGCCCTGATGCACCTAAGCCGCTTTCATGCTCAGCGGTTTTTTTTTTTTTTTTTTTGACACCCTTTTTTTCAATATATCCTATAACACCAGCTCCTTGCTTGCGCTGCCCGCATTGCCGTCTTCCCAAGCACATCAACCAGCCCGCGCCTCCATCCACCGCCCCCATCCACCCCCAACCCCCCGGGTGTCCCAGAGGGCGAGGGGGCGAGCGCGGCGCGAACCGTGTCAGGGATGACGCCAACTTTCTCACTGTCGCCCCATTGTTAGCGGCAACAAAAGGAATGTCGAAGCAGAGGACGCCGTCCCCAGGCGCGACAGACGCGGACCCGTCCGTCGCTTCCAATTTTTGTCAGCGCCCCCGTAAGTAATATTTTCTCTGCAGAAGGCGCTGCGACGCCCGGAGAGAGCTCTGCCTCCGAGATTGCGCCGCGCTCACCAGAGGGCTCTGCAGCCTGCACTCGCGCGTCGTGGCGTGGAATTGAACCAAAGCACTTAAAAAAAATATTGATCCTTCTTCAATTGATTGATTGATTTTTTCGTGTTTCCGGGCGCGTCAAATGCTTCGGTCGTTAGTCCCGTTAGTGTAGTGCATGTTTTCCTCGGGAGACGGTGGAGATTTTCCCTCGCTAGATGGCGAGATCCGGCACCGACCTACCGTCGGCTAGTGGGGTTTCCCACGAACGGGGCACCGCCCCAGCCGGGACAAGCTCTAAGCTCCCGAACGGTCTCCCGGAATATGTGGTGGTATAGTGCATGTTAGTGTGAGTGTGTAAGGGGAGAGGATAGGACAAGGAAGGGGAAGGACAGATCGCGCGCGGTCTGTGGCCTGTTTGGCAGGGTACTGCTCCGGCATTCGCCTGGTGGTGATCGGAGAAACCACGGAAAACTACCGATCAGAGCAGCCGGCCGCTAGAATTCTCCTCCAGACAGCGGCTGAATTCGACCTAGCTGAAGAGCTAGTGTGGAAAATCCTGCCGCCGTCAGGACTCGAACCTAGGACCTCCCGGTCAGAGGCGCTGCAGTAGCATCAGTTGATGCACTGAGCTACCGCTCCCGGTCCTTCTTCAACTAAATTTGCCTTTCAAAGGTATGAAGAATTACATTAATATTATACAGAATATGAGGAGAAACTTAATAGTAACCTCTAACAACAACTTACTGATGTGTGAAAGTTTTTATTTTTATTTTGGAGAGTCATAATGATCTTAACAATAAATAATGATTATAAATAGGAGGCGGATTTTAATGAAATGTCATTTTTTTCACTTTAGAACGAAGCCGTTTAGTAGAGAAATTCATTTTATGTTATGACAAAAAGAAACGACCCATTTTTATGTCATTATTTTGGATTTTTTGTCGATTTCAACTAATAAGTAATTTTTTACCCTTTCCGTAATTCTTTATGTATTTTTTGCTCATTTCATCGATTTTAATGTCATTTTTAATGGCACTTGCTTCAAGTAAATTTACGAGATGCAAAAAATGTTCTTTACAGAATTACTCAGTAGCCTTTTCGATTTGTTCGCTCAGAAATTGTTTTGACAACCGTTGTATGTAATTCTTGTGGCGTACATCAGCGCCGGTTCGGCCGATTTCGGGATAACTAAAGCCAGAGATAACTTCCAGGATAACTGAAGAACAGCCCCAAACAAACGTTTGCAAGCTAAGGTCACTAGAATGAATGGAAGAAGCCCAGATTACATCAGTAACATATCCAACAACTTGAGTTGTTCATCCGAACTGGTTTTGATAAAAAATATATTCCGCCATTTTTATTTGGTTTTAGGATATTTTTAAAGCATTTTAAGAGGATTTTATTGATCATTTTTGGCGATGTTTAAGGTTATCAAAATCCGCCCGTTAGTTATGAATATAACAAAATACATGAATATTTTTTTCAATAAATAATAGATACTGTGACAAAATATAACCAAGGAGGATGAAAAAAATCATTTAGTAATACTTTTCCGAGAATTAAATCACGTTATCTAAAGATAACGTGATTTAATTCTCGGAAAAGTATTACCTGTTTTTTTCTAGTTGAAAAGCTGTATAAGCAGGAGAAGAAGAAAAGAGAAGCATAAAATTAATCTGAGAGACAAAGAATGCAGTATTTTAGAGGAAGAGTACAGAGTTCGTGTAATATTGGATCTTTCTTATGAACCAGGGTGCTTTCAATGCTTTCCTTAAATATTTATTTTGTATAACCTCTAATTTTTGAAAATGAGATCTGGTCGCACCACCCCAAACGAGGCAGGCATACGTTAACGAAGGGCGAACTATATATATTTCAATATAGTCAATGCAGAATCTACTGAGAGGTGAGATTTTTTATTCAGAAATGGATATAATTTGAAAAGCTTGACATTCGTTTAATTTATTATAGGTAAAATATGTGATTTCCATGTCCATTACAACTAGATTTAGAATCAATTAACTCGTGTTCATTGTTTCACGACTAGAAGAAGTAGAAACTAGAAAATAACAGTGTGTTCAGTTCGTTTGAGATGCTGCTAATCAGAATTTAACTTTTTCAAAAAATTAACCCTTCTTAAAAAATTGCGGATTCTACAGCTCCAGTTTGTTATATTCAATTGTATTATTCGTTGTAGAAATAGTTTAATTGCAGAAATTACATTAAATTATTTTGTCTAATAGAGTGTTTAAAAAAGAAGATAATAAAATCGATAAAAAACTTTTGGTTATTGAATTTGAATTCTTTTTCAGAGTAATAAGTAAAAGCATGGATAGATATAATCATCAAAATTGGTAAAAACAGAAAAAATACGCACAGAGTTATAAGTTAAGATGCATAAACATAATTCCTGAAACGTTCTTAAGAGACAGCGTTTATAGATTCACTCACAATAGTCGGCTATGTTCGGCCAATATAGTATTTTACTACCTAGATCGAATTTTACTAATTTAACTTGCTGTCCTTTCGAAGAAATCTTTGGGCCGGTAAGAATTATCTTGGGTAATTTGATGCCCCCAAACCCTTCAATAGATTCACCTTCAATTATACAACTCGCGGTACACTCTCTTCCATCAAACCCTTAGTGTTATTAGAATTTGCGGAACTGAAGCCTGATTTTCTCTCCCGCGAGTTGAATTTGCTGCGCTCACTACAACTGAATCTTCTAGTGCGAATTAATTATGGGTGTGTATCGGCGCCAGTGGCTTCCCCAGGAACAGTCCTGACGGTGGCCGGATTTTCGACACTGGCTTCACAGCTGGGTCGAGTAAATCCGCTGTCTGGAGGGGAATGCTCTGATCGGTAGTTTTCCGTGGTTTCTCCGATCAACCTCAGGCGAATGCCGGAGCCCTACCCTAACAAACGGGCCACGGACCGCGAGCGATTTTTCCTTCTTCCTTGTCCTATCCTCACCCCTTACTGACACACACGTACACTTTACATGCACTACACTACCACCATTCCGGGAGACTGGTGGAGGACTTAGAACTTGTCTTGGGTGCAGCAGTGCCCCGCTGGTGAGAGATACCTGGTTAGGGAAACCCCGATAGTCGATGGTAGGTTGGCGACAGATCTCACCATCCATCGTGGGAAAGATCACCACCACTTCCCGTAATGAAATATGGGTTACACTTACGGGACTAATGATCTCATCAGCTGACGCGTCCGAAAGTACTAATCAAACAATCAATCAATCGACTTTGAATCCCATATTCTATAAGATTATATTGCTTGTTTTACCAAGAACCAATTTTAATTACCTCGCCTTGATTATTTTCTTTAGCAGCTTCAGACACAGCGCCGCACCGCCGACGGTGTCGCGGCGTGGGTGCTGAGGGCGGGCGGGGGAGGAGGCGGAGAGGAACGAATCCTTCGCCGGGGGCCAGGGAGGGGGGCCGATGCAAATTGGACGAGGTGATTGGCAGGCTTCCCCAGCTCCACGACGCGACGCGACGCGCCTCGGCTCGGCTCGCGTCACCCTGAGACGCGAGGACGAGACGCACATACCGATGGGGCTGCTCTGGCACGGCGCGGCGGGCACGCGCTTCGTAGTACGGTTGCTTCCCCGCGACCCAGACCGCCCTCGCTTGGTTGTTAGTGATTCCGGGCGCGTCAACTACTGAGGGCATGCTCCCGTAAGTGTAGTGCATGCTTTTCTTTAGGAGATGGCGGTGATCTTTCCCACTGAATGGCGAGATCCGGTTTCCACCTACCGTCGGCTACTGGGGTTTCCCCCTAACTAGGACTCTCCCACCAGCGGAGCACTACCCCAGCCGGGATAAGCTCTAAGCTCCCGACCGGTCTCCCGGAATATGTGGTAGTGTAGTGCAGGTTAGTGTATGCGTGTGTAAGGGGAGAGGATAGGATACGGAAGAGGAAGTAATGATCGCCCGCGGTCCGTGGCCAGTTTGTCAGGGTATTGCTCCGACATTCGTCTGGTGTTGATTCGAGAAACCACGGAAAACAACCGATCAGAGCAGCCGGCCGCTAGAATTCTCCTCCAGTCAGCGATTGAATTCGTGTCGATGAGTCGAAAATCCTACCGCCATCGGGACTCGAACCAAGGACCTCCCAGTCAGAAGCGCTGCAGTGACATCAGTTGATACACTGAGCCACCGATCATCATAAATTTGGTAATCTTCTAAAAATTTATTGAGATTGAATCCTTAAAACTGATGCAAAAAATTACTATTTTCCTACCGAGAGCCAGTCAGTCTTCCGCATCCGTAAACGCTATGAAGTGCGTGAGAGTGAGAAGTTTTAAAAAGTTCTTAATGCTGTCCAGAGACGATGCTAATGCAGGCGAAGGCACCGCATGCAAGACGCAATAATCTATGGCCCCCATGTTTCAAGGGCGGGAAGAGGGAATATGCGCGTCGGGACGGTCGGTAAGCACTGCAAAATATTGCGGTGAACAGTCCTCCTCTGGTGGTTTGTAAGTTCCACTCCTCTCAATTTTGTGTGCAACTGGGGTGTGGTAATGATCAAGAAGCTAATGGTTTGTTTAATTGTCTTATAGAATAATTATTAAGGACGAAATTTCGTAGTATTGGGATTTCAGAAAAGCTCAAAATAGAAGACATCGGTGGGGGGTAGCACCCATAAAGTGCGGTATACTTGAAATAATGTTCAGGATTCACCAACTGGCTGCTGCGGCGGACGTTTCAAGGGGCACCGCCCTCCCAAATAATGCACATCCATTTTACCTTTCCTTTTGTGTAATATTTGATCTTAAAGTAGTTGTTCGCCATGTTATTGTCCGATTTCAGAATTCCAAAATTCTGCATTTCATGTCCCGTGTTTTCTTTCATTGATTAGGGATGTTTGAGAACTGTGTCCTATTAAAGCGTGTTGACAAAAGCTCAATGCTTGGGAGTTGTGAAAATTGCCACATGGAACTTGCAAATGGCGTCTGTCTGCGGGTACAGACCGGTGTCGGTGATTCGGGTCCTTGGGAAAGGTTTTCTTGCAGGATGTTCAGAGCTATTTACTGTCTAGATTTTGAACTTCGTCTCCAAATACATTTCCTGCGATTCGCGTACTGGTGCATTAGTAAAATTGGTATTTCGCGTACTGGGTGCATTGGTAAAAAACCAATTCCGTGATGGGAGTATGTTTCTTCCCCAATTACCTATTAAAACACTATATTTATATACTATATTCATTGTTTGCTTCTATTTGGCTTGAATATTCCCATTCAGAATGTTGTGCGGCCCCCTCAAAATTGTCTCTGGAGCCGCCGCTGCCCTTGGGACGACTTAGTCGCGCGCACAGCCGGATCTCTGCTCACTCCATGAAAACATCAAATCCGTAGCAAAACAGCTGGATACGACGTTACAATGGAAATACGAAATCAATGCAAAAACACACCACGCGAAAGTGAACGTTCTCCAACTAAAACCGCTTATTAATTCCAAAAGTAAAATTTCACTGAACAATGCTATAGCTCTTTACAAACATATTATCCGACCTATTATGACTTATGCTTGCCCTATCTTAAATTCTTCAACAACCAACTTAAAAGAAATTCAAACCATTTAAAATAAATGCCTCAGAACAATTATAATGTACCCTTTGTTTGTTTCAAATTTATAGTCGCACATAGAATCCCATAAATAATTCCATCCATAACAAAGATCTCCAACAAATTTTCATTCACGCATAAACCAAATCGAACACATATCCCAAATTAACCAAGTTCAAATCTCAGATACCCGGACAAGAATAAAAAACAGCTTCCCAATTCAAGCATTATTCAACATTTACTTAGAGTTGGAGAATAAGTAAGACACTTTATGCCCTTCCTTACCCTTGAGTATTTAGGTTGAGAGGTAAGTTAGTTTACAAGGTTAATTTTCGCCAAAAAATTACATACGTAAAATACTGTAGTACTGATCTACGTACTTTGTTATTCCAATAAATGGAAAATGAAATGAAATGAGAAAGTCGGGTCGCTGAAACTAAGGCCACTTCTACTCTCCGACGCCTGACGAAAAATGTTCAGATACGAATTTTACAAGTATGACGGAAGGGAGAGGAAATATCAGAATCACCGACGCTACAAAACGAATAACCCACAGTCTGTAGGTAATATTTGAGTCAACATGATGGTTTAATGAGGATGGTAATATTACTTTGCATTCCATTAAATTTGATGGAAATTAATTTACTTTTCCTCGTATTTAGGAAACCCCAATGATCACATCGAAATGTAACTACACGTATAAACATATAAAAAAATATCGATTTTGAGAAAATTTCATTGCAGCAGTTTTTGGAAACACAAATAATAATCGTCTATTAAATGAAAGGAAAAATAGACGAACATTTTTATAAAACTGTCTATAACGAGGTTTTTAACGACAATAAATTCAATTACAATCTACTCTACAAATACCGGGAAGTAAACCCGCATTATAAGTATGAAATTCTGTTTCCAGATAGGATACAGGTAAAGTATAATATTGTCTTCTCCAAACGCTTGTAGCGTCATTTTTTATTATTCAAAGTCGAAGGATAAAATTCGCTGCACTCCCATGAAAAGAAGTGAGCTGTACGAGAAATGCGGAGTTTCTTGGGCCTCAAAGACAGGCCAATACGCGAAGGCAAGACGACAGCAGGAGGCAACGAAGCCCGTCCCGGGCTCATTCTGCGAATCACAATCTGAATGAAGAAAGCGTCTTCGGCAGCAGACAGATATCGAGGCGCTTCGGAAAGAGATTGGTTTGGCGTCTATATGAAAAGTTTGCTTTATTTTGGTTCGGTGTGAATGCCTTTGAATTCAAAGTGGTAGGAACGGTGTTTCAAGCACAGCGGGTGGTGCGCCTACTTCAAAGAGAGTCAGAAAATTGAAACGGCGTACTATGTGTATTGTGACATTTGAAATTCACGAAGTAAATGGAAATTCACACCATATGCTTTTTTAGTCTACTAGTGGACGATAGGATGGTCGTAAACAATGATGTTCGTATTTTGTGTACCATTATGTTCTGTAAAGTAGTATTTATCATGAACCTGCTTGATAAAATAGGAAAGAATAATCCACCTTTTTAAGATTAATTTGCTTACATTCCTATTTCACCTCATTCTATTATCAGTTCATTTTGGACCTTGGCCATTATGCATACTCTTTATAAAACGCTTACGTTCATTTATTGTAAGAATTAGCTAATTCAAATTTAGATTTAATAATTCGTGAATTCTTTCAACTCTATAAAGTAATTTCTTTGTTTTGCTCATCAACATTTTGCACAAAACAAATGTTTCATTTTATAATGAATAAATAATTAACCTAAACTAGAGAACTTTATTTTACTGCTATCACCGCTTACGTATAACGCAGAGAATCAATTTCATTACATCACCTTAACAAAAATTTCATTAAAATGAAGAAAGTCGTGTTCCGTTTTAACAATATTTTAATATTTCGTTATGCCTTTCTCGCTTTTGTTAGTCGAAGATAGAAAAAACAGCAAAATTAGTAGCAATCCGGAGAAATATTATTTTACTATGTGTACTTTTTGTACAGAAAGAAGGGTGAAGTGCAAGGAGAGAGAAAGATTGAAGCAGGGAACTAAACAGGGACCGTCAAATTATTTCTTTACTTTAAGATATCTCATAAATTTGAAGCTGTTTAATTCTTTTTAAAAATATATATTAATAAATATTTTGAAAACTAAGAAAAAATCTGCACAAACAAGGCACAAAAATTATAGAAACAAGGCACAAAAATAATCTACATTTATGAATTAACCATGGAAAATTTTTAAAAAAACGCTACAATTTATTCCAATTGTACCGTGTTTCGCTAATATTACACAGATTCTTATACATAGCTAGTATTTTAAATATGGCAAATGATACTCCTTGAACAAGATAGTTTAGCTAACCATATAAATTAGACTTTGGAGTGTCGAGTATCATTAAATATAACTTAATATTGTTGAACGATATGAGATAATTCAGGATCAACATAATCGATCGATAGGGACGGAACAGCTCGTAAATGCCCAAAAGATCTTTCTTCGGACATTTTGCAAACGGCAAAAGATTCGGATCGTCCTGACCCCACTGTGACGGCCTTGGGCGCTCACTCTTATGGGAAATATGTAAGAAAGTTTTAAAAAATCGAGATGATATTTACTTCTTTGCCGTAATTTTCTGAAGTAATAATCATTTCTAGTTTTAAAGTTATTTCCTCACATTATTTTTCCATCCTTTAATTATTACGTAATTTTAATGTACTACTTTTAAAAAGTACTTCTTATAATAATTTTTCCGCTGTATAAACTAATTTATCTTAATGTAAAAGTTTTGCAGGATTTGTTCTCAGATTGCCTCTCCAGTAAATTGTTTATAAGTGTTTTAATTTGAAATTTGTGGTCAGAAATGAGAATAATAATATCGGTATATGGTAGGATAAATAAATTTCTTAAACAATAAACGTACTCTATTAAATTCGCATGTATTATATCTTTTAAAAAATCTAAATTAAACTTGTGGTAATCATGAGATAATTCCTCCTTTGGGTAAAAAGTTAAATAAACGGAAGGTTTGTTAGAATTATATAATATGTCAATTTTAATTTGAATTAGGGCACGAATGATGTAAATATATACAGATAATTGTAGTGACTACTTTACCTTTTAAGCAGTGTATCATTACCACAAGAAAAATAACTTCCGGCAAAAAATTTAAAATATCACTAATATAGGTTCCAAAATTCAGTTTTACAACAAAGTTACACACAACTGGCAAAAGAATTTTAACAACATAAAAACCGAAAATTTTCTGGCTATGCATTTCAAATAATTTAACTTAAAAGGCGATTTCCTTTCAAAGGTAAACTACGAAAGAGACCCTTAAATTTTCACGCGACGTTAACACGTCAAAATGATCTGAATTTTAAATTGCTCGAGTTGTAACTATTACTTCGTTCCTCGCCCGTGTCGTATCTCAAAGGCAGTGGAGACATACGTAGAGGAGTGGTACTCCCTTGAGATCGGCATCGGCTCCGCCTACTACTCTTTTGTGCTCATTCTCTCAATTCTGTCTTTCTACCCCTAACAGCCGTCCCTCCGCGACTCCACAATTTCTCGTATCGTTGAAACATAATCCGCCCCCTTTTACGATTGCTAATGGCCATGTCGTTAACGCGGCTGCAAAACCAACATTCGCGTCTCTCTCAGTTTTTGAGCCGTAGTCTCAGTGCAGCTCGTTGCTACAGTTTGCATAGCCTCGTCAATATTGAAGTTACGTGACACGACTGTGGTTGAGTTGACAAGAAACTTTTTTAATCGCGGGGAAGATATATTTTTCTTCTCTGTTTACGCCAGTTATCCAATTCCAGATGTAATGAAACCCGATCGTACCTCTATGAAGTTTGTAAATGCTACCATGAAATGGGATCTTTTTCCAAAAATGTACTTTGCAAGGAAGAAAGTTGTCATATTCTTCTTGCCCGCTGAGATTCATCATCTCCTTACCATCTGTTCTTTTGAGCACAATTTTAACTCATTGTGTTGAGTTTCATTTCCATCTCTCTAAACAGCTTTCATTTCTTGTTCTTCTGACCAACTAATTACGTTTCAATCCCTCATTTATACTTCAACTATTTCTTTTTGTCCGTTTCTATACATTCGTATTAATTTCTTTACATTTTAAGAATTTCCTCTTCATACATCCTTGTTCATTTTTCGGAGCTTATCTTGTGTAGTTGCAATGCCACTGGAGTCTTATTTCCACCATTCGAATTCTGACTACTCATCTTCCTGGCCGTCATAATATTTTAGGTCAGCTTTCCTTGCATTAAAATGTATACTTCTTTTTCATTATTTCAAACAGTATCTCTAAACCCAGACCACAAGTATATCATTCAATTAAAAATTTCAATTTAATGTTTCAATTTTTTATCTTCTTCACTTTCCCGTTTTCAGTACTTAACTGCTCCTGTTCTGTTTTTGTATCGTTTCTCCACACCCTTCATCTATTCCTCTTCCCTTCTTCAGATATCTGTCAACTTCCTTGAACTCTTTCCTGCTCTTGCTTCCATGGAGTGTACCCTCGCCCTCTGATTTCATCCCGGTTTCCGCCTTCTGCAAACACGTCTCGCGTCGTCGCCTCCCAGTGACCCACCGCAACGGCCCAATAGCTCGGGCGGAGCGGCCTAGAGCCCATCTTACGCAAGCACTTCCAACAACAAGTTAGCGGCGCTGCAGCCCGGGCAAGCAACCCCAGGACGAGAGCGAGGCGGGGCGGGGCGGGACGGGGCGGGGCGGGGCGGGCGGGGCGGGGTCGAGGCGGTGCGGGGCGGGGCAGGGCGGGGCGAGACGGAGCGGAGCGGGGCGGGGCGGAGCGGGGCGGAGCAGGCTGAAGCCGGGCGGGGCGAGGCGGGGCAGGGCGAGGCGGGACGGAGCGGGCAGATGTGGGGCGGGGCGCAGCGGGGCAGGGCGGAGTGGGGCGGGGCGGGTGGGGCGGAGCGCAGCGGGGCAGGGCGGAGTGGGGCCGGGCGGGGCGGAGTGGGGCCGGGCGGGGAGGGTGGTGCGGAGCGCAGCGGGGCAGGGCGGAGTGGGGCGGGGCGGGATGATGATCCAGAACCCGCCTAATTACAGTGATTAAGCGCCGAATATACTTTACACCCGCCACGACACGATGCGACGGACGCTGTCCTTATGACGCGGGGACGCCTTATCTCTGCTGCCACGACGCCGCCTGCCTTCCCCCATCCCACTCCTTCCAGATTCGTCCCCCCCCCCCACCGCACCTTCCACGGCGCCTCCACCACGCCTGCGCCGACGCAGGCACTGTCCCCGTCCCGCATCACCCTTCACAGCTGAGGCGCGATGTCCTCTTCATCCATATGCTCCCAACCGGCTCCTTCGGGTAGGCAAGGTAGGCACTGCCTACCCTGATGAATCAATATATTTAAAAAAATAAGGTATTCTGCCTTGGCTTCGTTTAGAGCTTCTACTGAACCGATTGTTGTATTTCTTCTTTTAAATGAAAGAATATGATCCCTAGATGTGTTATCAGATATTGTTTGTGTTGATTCACCAACATTTACGGTGTAAATTATTTAATTAAATCATTCTTTAATAGTACGCTTATCAATAGTCATTTTTTTCTTTCAAAGGGTGGCAGTTTCAAAATCGATATACATGAGTCAGCGCCCTCTAGAATTCCAGAGGGCGCTGCATGAGTCCATAGATGTGGTCCACGCTACTTGATGTTTTGTTTTGATTGTTAAGATTTGTTTACAATTCGTCAAGGTTTTGTTTCAGTGTAATAATTACATTGTGGCTTTGACAGTTTTCATGTATTTGCTTCTGTAGTGTATTTTGTAGAGAACATTCGCACAGTGGGTTTTGCTCGGTTGTACTTTAGTGAAGTTGTTTACAGGTTATGTCGAATTCCGAAGTCCACGCGCCTCAAAAGACGCAAGCGTACATTCACTGAACGCAGGGAAAGAGAAAGCGTAGGTGTCGTGATAGTGAGGTCATTTCGTTTTCTAATGGGTCATTGTCTATGAAATGTCAGTTTTGTTCTGCTTTGTACTTTCCATGTGAGAGAAATTCTGCAAACGATTTACTCTGTGTTGCTTAAATGGGAAAATAAGTATACCTTCGAGCAATATGCCAGAAGAAATCAAACAGTTGTTTATAGGAGATGATGACACATCAAAAAACTTTAGAAATAATATCCTTCAGTATAATAGTGCTATATCTTTTGTGCCGATATTGCATTACCACCTGATCATGGGCCATACGTGTTCAAAATTTTGGGAACTCATCACAGAATATCTTCGTTATACCCTCAAGATCCAAACAATGCAATATATTGTGAACATTCGTCTGGGTGCAGAATTTTACATTTATATCTCACCGTCAAATTTTGACGGGTTTTCACTAGTATGTATAATAATAATAATAATAATAATAATAATAATAATAATAATAATAATAATTATAATAATAATAATAATAATCCTCTTACAATTTTATTATGGTGTAAGTATTGTTAACCTGGAAATGGATATGAACTTTCGTTATCGTAACACTAGCCATATTTCCTTTTCGAGCCATTTCTACCAGCCCGTGTGCAATGCGATCTGTCTCGTCTCTTCCCGCAGAGATACGCGCTCGCTCGCACCTCCCAGGGTAGGCACGCCCGGGCGCTGCCTCGCTTTGCACCGTATTCTGGAAATAGGCCCTGGAGTAAGCGAAGAACAGCATGCTCTGTCCATACTTGACGCATGCGCATTGTGCGTAGGCCAGCGAAATCTCTTGCTGCCTGCCCGCACGGAAGACTCCGATTTCCACTCATACATGTCGCGTAGTGCGTGTGTTTACTGTTTTGTTGACGAGTTAAAATTTAAATACATTAATATTTTGACAGATACAGTAAAAGAACTCCTACGTGTACCGTTTCTGGTCTTAACTATGTAGACATAGGCAAATTTTGGACAATACACAACCTACTTCTATGTTAAGTACGGTTGTACATCGTGCTGGCGAGAAAAATGTAAGAAAATTCTATCCGTGGTATGATTCACAGAAATGGTTAACATGTAATGAAGTTAAAGCTAAGTTTTATGGTTGACCATGTCTTTTATTTCAATATTTAATTTCATTTATTGTCAATTAAAGAGAGTACTTGGAATAGAGATGGATAGTTGGACATGAACAATTTATCAAAAGCTATACAAAAACATGAAATCTTAAAAGATCAAAATTTCAGTATAACCTATTTTAATGTTAGCGTCATGTTATTCATTTCACAGCGCCTTACCTTAAAAGTAATGACTTTAATTAACTATTTAAGTAAAGCATTAATTGCAAATGTTACGAAATATCAGACTACTGGACCGCAACCTATAAAATGACGATACGATTTTCTCGAGTCCTAATTTATGTTTCCATTTTTTACTATTTTTTGTCATCAGTCCCATGATTGGGTCCCTTGTCTTGCGGGGCCCCGGGCCATCGCCCGCTCTGCCCATACCTAGCGCCGACACCGCTTGCCCAGGAGGAGGGGGATGGAGACTTCCTGCGACTCTTCCTTCTCCGTTCATTTATTTATTGCTTCACTCTTCGACTCTGTTTCTCGACTCTGTTCTTCATTCATACAAGGATTCTGTTTGGAGTCCTTACGGACTCCAAACGTTTCACACAAAAATTTACCACCATTTGATGCACGGGTAGTATTTGTATTTATAAATTGAGAAAGTGATGCTATTTATTTGCTTTATTTACTATATAATACCAAATAATAAAGGATAATGTTTCCAGGAAAAACATTCTAGCATATCCTTATAACTATACATATGTGTCTATACTACCAGCATGAGAATGTTTGAAACAGAGCTATCAAATCGTAATAGACAAGTATCCCAAATTATCACTCAGAACATAATACTACAAAACGGAAATGGACAGAGTTTAAGAATTTTTCTAATGTAATTTAGAAGTCGAATGAATTTCTGAGCCCAACCACATAAAAATGAAGTTAATTCCAACAAAAAAATACTTAAAAACTAAAACGTTTACAGTATATGTAAAACTGGACATAAATATCACGTTATCGGCAAAGAAAACTTCTAGTGCGATGATTATAACGAAGTTGAACTTCGATTCGAATACTATCAGGCCCTTGAGGTTGAAGTTCGCAGTGTATCACTTTTGCGGCTGCAGATTCATTTTACATTACTTGCGTAAAAATCCAGACAGAATTTTGAAAGTGGTTGTACGAGTTCAAATATTATCACCATACTACTAGAACAAATGCGGTCGGCGCCGTTAAATAGCTTCTCAAGGTAAAACATTACACAAACTACAAAAATCCACGCGGAAGCCATATTCTAAAATTATGGTTTGATAACTATATACATTTTTGTGTATAAGTAATGAATCTCAACTAACATGTCATATATCGTGTCGTTATTTTTTCCACGATTTGCTCATACAAGAAATATGGTACTAAAAACAACAAATAAATTTATTTTTATAATAATTTTTATAAAATTAATTTTAATAAAATTAGATTAACTGAGTGGATTTGGAGTGGTGACCAAATTTCAATGTTTTATTTCAAAATTTAAGAGTACATTCATAAACTCCATTATAATAAAAAAAATTCAATGTAATGAAATTATCAGTGAGTATTAGAATTATTTTCGTTAAGTGTTTAGAAGACATTTCCCGCCACGGTCGTCCTTTTTTGTCACATGGAACGACCAGCTTCATTGCTCAGGAGGGGGAAACGAGAAAAGACATTCACACATGAGAGACGCTACGTTAAAGCGAATTTGTTTTGTGAATAAAGTGCAGTTTGTGGGCAAATATGGATATAATTTTCATTACAAATACACTACCTTTAACAGAAATAAATAATCAAATAGAACAAAATGAACGTATGTTGCTGAATTTCGTACAAACATTTATTCGACATTCTAGATAAAAGTTGACACCACTGTGACTCCTATGAATGAATGACTCCTAGTCATTCCAATGGAATGAAGGGGCGAGAAACATCGGGCGTATATCTCAAACCAACGAAGGAAAAACTTGCCGTCAAGAAACGAACTCTAAACTAATTCTTACAAACATGCCGGTGCGGACAGTTGTATCATCTCTCATCTGGCTCCGAATAACGGCAGAACCTGAACCCACTCTGCGCCACAGAAACTCGCCCTCAACCAAGCACATATGCTACTAACTCAATCATATACTTATATAGACACATACATACACTCAATTACTCGTCAGTGTAGGCTCTGGTACCCTTACAACGGAGTGAATGCCACACGAGACGCATAAGCTAACGAGACGATGTCATGATTAAATTAAAACACCGGAGGGGCTCTTTTATTGCACCGCCGCTGACGTAGCAATCTGCTCGACCTTGCGTTTCGCTCTCCGCGACGCCGTGCACAGGCGTGCCAACCGAACGGCTCTGGCCAGCCCTGCGGCGCGGGTCCATTGAGTGGCGAGCCCTAACGAGAAGCCTGGGCCCACCCAGCGAGGAGATGATGATGCATTTCCTGCCCGCCGCTCGGTGCTCTTGGAAGCGGCCTGCGAGCGGTTCCTTCGCGAGCCACGCCGCGCGCGCGCCCTCTGCAATGGAACCCCAAGACTATCTTCGATGCCGGTGAAAAAGCTGAGAAGTAGAGCCAGGAAAAATATATAATATGAAACGTCAAAATATGTACATAAATATGTGATGATACAGAAATCGATTTTGGAGGAAATGGAAACACGAAGATTAACATGGTTTGGTCACGTGAAAAGGCTCAGTTATGAGAGATGGCCCAGAAAGATCTCTGAGTGGCTCCCCTTAGACAGAAGAAAAAGAGGTAGACCCAGAGAAGAATGGCAAAAGCAAGTTATGAAGGACATGCAGAAAAGAGGCCTTGAAGAAGACGATTGGAATGATGGCATGGAGATTGGAATGGCATGGAGGCATGGAGATTGGGATGCGAGAGACGGCCGCAGGAGCTGTAGACAACTCGCAAGAAGAAGAAATATGTGATGAAAACTAAGAATATGTAATAAATGTGTAAAATCGGATATAATATGTAATATTAAAAAAATATAAACGACATTTACATAATACGAAATTACATTTATAAAAAATTTCATAAAAAATTTTTAAAAATAATGCAAACGTTTCAAAAATCATTTGGAGCGCACACGTTGATGCACACTTTGCATCATACAACTTTCTCGGCAGCAATAAAGACTTCATCTATTGCTATCCAGGACCGTAGTTTAGCAGCCAGACTACACGGAATAGAAGTCGTACAAACTAGCGATATCCACGACCAGCAAACGATCACTGAAGCGTGCACCATTCTCATCGAAGTGTTACACGTCTGCGATCGCCAACTTTTCTCGGAAATTAAGGTTAAAGATCACGAAACTCGGCGTCAGAGATTGTTTTCACACCCAAAGGTAAAAACGATTTCAGTCGCCGACGCGCCCTTCTCGCCCCTTGAGATAACTGAAGCAGGGGCGCTGGTCTGTGAGAACACCCGACCGCGCCTTCATGTAGCACACTTCGAGTCGACAGCCCTCATTAATAGTGTAGGGATTTTTTTAAAACATATTTTTCATAAAAACTGTAATAAAATTGAAGAAATTGACACAAAAAAAACATTTTTTCAAAATAGCAAAATATGTAAAATATATAATACACTACTAAATATGTAAAAATATGTAACAAAAAATTGGATACTATGTTAGGACGGCGACGATTCATCAAGATTTTGTGAACGGTAAGTAGAAAGAAAAAAATATGTAATTACATAAAAATCCGTTCTCTACTGATAAGCCATAAACAGTTAATTTTACAGGAGAGCAATAAACAACTTTTAACTGAATGAAATCAGGGATTAATGATATTCAGACGGAGGTGATATTCAAACGAAACGATCTGTGTGTAGGTTTTGTTTGAATATCATTAATCCCTAATTAACAGCATTACTTTCAAGTTGTTTTTGCTTCCCTGTAAAGTTAAGTTTTTTTACTTATCCGCTCATTCACCGGTGTCAAAGATATTATACCCCGGCAGCACACGCGCCTCTTTTGTAATGTCAGTGCACGTATCTGGTCTCACAGACCATTCTGCTTGCATTTCCCTTATTGAATTTCCCCTTATAATTTCGATCAAAAAAGTGTACCAGAAAAAAGATGAATATTATTTTCAATAATGAGATATATTTTTACATAATTGATTACGATAGTTAGTGCTTTGTAAGCAAATTGACAAATCTGAAAAAATTAAATAGGCTGAAACACTATTTTCTTTGTATTTGGTATATTTTACATATCTGACAACTTTTCTTCATTGCATGCTTTACAAACTGTAAGTAAATGCTCCAAAAAAACGAACATTTTTCATATTTGGCACTAATATTTTTTCGCGTAAAGCACTGAACGAAATCCGTAACACGAGTGCACGCAGGTGATCTCTGAGACCCGTGCAACGTTTTGGAATGTCTCACCGATAGAAAGGTCAACAATACTCCATCTCCTAGGGCGTTTATCCAGCCGACAGCCGGTTGCCCTTTACGTCCCGAAGGGACGCATATTCGACCACACACTAGACAAACACTTGCGGGCTCCTCTGATCTGGGATCACCAGAACGCGAGACCCTCCGCGACAACACACACAGAAAGTCAAGGGACAAACAACCATGCCCAAGGCGGGACTCGAACCCGCGACCCTTTGGACCGAAGCGCTGAGTCTGTACTCGCTCTTAGCCACCTCGGCCATCCAGGTCGGCCAACAATACTCACTTTCTCAAAAGAAGTGCGGCTCGTATCTGTGGAAGGAAAAGGTACCAGGAAGCAGTGGTCATGGGCGACCAAACTGCAATCACAATATTAGAGTAAAGGCTTGCCGGTTCTCTCAGACCACCTATGTGCACTGCCAGGATACGCACACGTTGCCTTGAGCCTCGAAATATCTACTCCCACTCCTTTACTAATATTACATTTAAATTTTGAATGGCTGGGTGCATGTTAGACCCACTATTTGTTTTTTCAAAATTAATTTCTATTTTTTTGAATACTTTTATTAATTTAAGATCCTAAGGACAGACCTTTTCCACAGAAGAAACTAAAGAAAACAGGCTCTGAAAATAAAAAGAACCAACTGTACAAAATTAAATTTAATCAAGCATTAGTAAATCTACATTTAATATAGTTAAGTATCAACGAAATTATCATATAAAGATGAAAATTAAGATTTAACATAAATCGACGTGTTTAGATTCCGTAGAGAGAAGACAGCTATTTCTAGACATTTTTATTTCCAACGACACACAAATCAGTTAATAAAAGAGTGTGCCATGTCATATGCCGATGAATTTTAATATACTTGTAGCAAACGCTCTCCTAATGGGCAATACCCTACATACAGAGTTCATGTACAGAATATTTATGGAGTCAATCCACCTAAGCGTGAAATGACTTCAAAATCAAATATTATATACTTTGGTGACGTGCCCAGTGTTAAATTATCGTGAAAATTGTAGCTCCTTCAAGAACTTGTATCTTTGCCAGCATTTCATTCAGTCTGCACGTTATTAGTACCAATCAATTAACAAGTGACGGAAACTTGTCATGAAAACTTCCAGCCAGTACGTTCTGGCTAAGAGACTCAATACATCAGGGATACGTGTATTCCTTTCCAAAGTTTCCACTCACACTAAAGCGATGCACAAGTAAACCTTCAGGAAGGTCAAAACTGAATTCTATTACTAGATGAAGCCTGCCACCATTTTCAGCTCAGGCTGAAAACCTTGCAGATTCTAGCTTTTGTATTGCATCTGCAATTGCTTGCGCGTGCCCGCACGCATCCAAGATGAAAGGTGGACTCGCACGCTACCCCTCCCCCGCAGAATTTCCGGCTTTATCCTCCTTTCTCACCCACATTTCCTGCGCACGGTACAAGACTATCACCAAGCTCTAATGTTCTCACGAAATATATTTGAGTCGGTATGCTAAAAAAGCTCACTTACAATCTTTACACCTACACCTTCTCCTTCGTTGCGAGATTATTTCTCAGCGCACTTAAAAACGCCTCTACAACAACATTTCACGTATCAGACATAGCTCTCGGCACTCATAAAACGTTCATAATTACAATTGATTTCCTTAAGCTTCTTGTTTGCTTGCACACGGCACAAGATTTACAGCTCCTCGCTAATTTGTTGTTTGGTAATGCGTGACCTATAGCGGAGACCTCCGGAAAAAGCGAGCGCGACAGCACAAAAGTTCGTCCAGCTTACCGCCATCAGCACAGCCCAGAAGAAGCCGTAAGTCAGGCGCATTACCTGCAACAAAGAACAGAGAAAAAACACATTAAATTACGCGATCGCACAGTCGGGACGTACAATGCAGCCTCTGAGATAATTTACGACTCGCAGCAAGAAGTTCACGCGAAGCATTTCCATTGGGAGATCGCGAATTTCCATCTCCACCCCCTCCCCGCGGAGGGGGAGCGTGGAGGGGGGGCAGGAAGGGGTGGGGAGGGGGAGCAAGGCTCGGCCCCACTCGTCACCCGCGCTCCAATTAATTCTTGCTAAGTGGCTCGTTAGATCAAGGAACGAACGGCGCCCGTAGGGTATTGCGTCACGGCTAAACCCGTGGTGGGGGAGACGGAGGCAGCCGCGGTCGGGAACAGCGAGGATAAGGCGGATACACAAATAGGCCCACGCGGGAGGTGGCAAACGAAGAGCTAAGGCGGAAGCGGGTAGTACAAAGGAGTCCTCTGAGTTCACTTGTCAGTGCTATGTTTGTTATTTTAAAAATACCAAATCATTTTGGGATTTGTTTAATTTTATGTAGTATTTTCCATCATTTGCAATATGTAATATTTCTGTACATAATTAATTTCTACAGAGTATTTTGAAAAATCATGTATTTTATGACTGCAGCTCATTCTTAACTAGGTTCGGAGTAAACGCGTTTATGAAAAGTGAATATTACAATAGTAAATTGTATTCACTTATTTTTCACAAAGCAATGAAAAGTTAATTATCTAGATTTGACATGCAATGTTTTACTTCATAAAAATACTTTTATTACCAGAATTTTAATAAAAACTGGATTATTCCAAATTCTGATACGCTTCTCACATGTTAGAAACTACTATAACTTCCATTTAAATACTATAACTTGCACAAAAACATAAGTATTACTTATAATCATATAAATATTAAATAATAAAATAAATATTTAATAATAAGACAATTTCACACTTTCTTCGTTTTTCTGCAATATACGACTATGAAGCATTTTTTATATAAAGGAGCAGACTTATCAAATTTTACAAAGAACATCATTTACATCGTTTGCTCTCTAACCAGGGCGGGGAGGGGCAGGGTGGAGCGGGAGGAGGCGGGGCGGATCGAGCAGAGACTGGACCGGGATGAGGCGCGGTGGAGCGGGAGTGGCAAGGCGGATTGAACTGGCGGGGATCAGCCAGGACGAGACGGAGCGGGGAATGGCGGTGCGGGGCGGGGTAGAGCGGAGCAGAGAGGCGTTGGGACGGATTGACGCGCGGCGGAACGGAAAGGGGGAGGGGAGGGAAGGGGGAGGGATGAAGCGGTGGGAGCGGGAGGGTGGAGCGAGGATTGGAGGGCAGGGAGGGGGTTGGGGTGGGGCGGGGCGGAATAGGAGTGGAGAGGGGAGGCGCTGGGCCGGTATGAGGCAGTGGGAGCGGGAGGGTGGACCGAGGATTGGAGGTCACTGGAGGGGTTGGGGTGGGGTTGGGCGGGGGCGGAATGGGGGGGGGGAGGGAATGGTTTGGGATGAGGGACGGTAGAACAGGGGGTTTAAAGAGGCGGGACGGGGAGGGGCTGGGCCGGGATGAGGGAGCCAAGCAGGGAGTTGAGCGAGGCAGGGAGGGCATGGGACGAGATGATGCGGGGAGTAACGGGGCGGGGCGGAGAGGGGAGGCGCTGGGCCGGTATGAGGCGGGATGGGGGAGCGAAGCATGGATGGGAGGGTTGGGGCGGGGTGGGACGGGGCGGGGCAGGCAGTGCATTAGCCCACAGAGGGAGACATACGGGGCCGTCGAGGGTGCCGCGTACTTGATGCGCGAGGGGCGATGGGGGGGGGGGGGCTGCAGGGGCCACGAGGGACCGGCGGCTGAGGGGCTGTAATATAAATTTCACGTCCTTTGGGCTCCGCAGTGGGGGAAAGCGCTCGTGCATGCGGCTGCCGCCCAACTCGCGACGTCAACTGCCCAGCAGCACCACGAGCACTGGGACCAAGAGGAAGACGGCTGTTGGGACTATATTTGTTTTTGTTTTTTCTAACATGGCCGATGACACTTTTTTTTTTATTTGTTGCGTCTCCGCCTTGACGCAACGCGTCTCCAAGCCCCGTTAAGTGGCGTTGAGCGCTTTAGCACTGGGGAGTAATCCTCCATTAAAGTGATTTTTACTTTTAATCTTTGTCAAGTCT
>BLKR01011663.1:0-29238 GCA_011170035.1 Teleogryllus occipitalis
TAACGAAAAATAGAAAATACGTAAAATAAAAAATCATTATTCTCTTTAAAATTGTTCTCTACAAGCATTTTCCCAGCATACAACATCACCAATCAGTAATGGAAATCCGTTTCCTAGTAATGACAAATCAACCAAACGAGCGATGTTACGATACTACTTATTTTCTCTGCATTATTTCTAACGTTTGCTATTTTCAAAATTCGTAGGCGGCTCAGGGCTTCAACTGGTGTCACTGCAGTGCCTCTGACCGGGAGTTCCTAGGTTTCGAGTCCCGACGGTGGTAGCATTTTCGGTACTAGCTACATTGCTGGGTCAGCCGGCGACTGGAGGAGAATTCTAGCAGCCGTATGCTCTGATGGGTACCGTGCTTTTCCATATCAAAACCAGAATGATGCCGAAGCTGTAATCTCTCAAACGTGCCACGGATCGCGCGCGGTCTTTCCTTTCTCTTCCTCGTCCTATCCTCACCCTTAATTACGTACACCCCATCTCTCTCTCTCTCCCTCTCCCTCTCCCTGTCTCTCTCTCTCTCTCTCTCTCTCTCTCTCTCTCTCTTTCTCCTCTCTCTGAAAGATTCATATATATCTCTATCACGCAGACCAGTCGCGAGCTTAGAGCTTGTCTCTGCAGGGACGATGCCTCGCTGGATGGAGATACCTATTGTAGTATAATCTCTAGGCCAATGACCCCATCTTGATCAGGTTTTTTGTCCAGTTTCCCTTGTCCTTTGAGCAAATGCTGAGATGGCCCCTTGTTCTGCTTCTGGGCAATAAATGTAACTTCACTCGCTGAACTGAAGAAGATGCATGCAATTGTACTTCTTCCATATACATTATATTTGACTTTTCAAACGCGATTATAATTGTATATGACTCAATAAATATTATTATTATTATTATTATTATTATTATTATTATTATTATTATTATTATTATTATTATTATTATTATGAAACCGAAGTCATGGGAAAACCCCGAAGCCACGATTTTGGGAACTTTGTAAGAGCTTAATTTGGTTGGTTGGTTAGGGATTACGGGCACGTCAACAACTTAGGTCATTGGTCCCGTAAGAGTAGTGCATGTTTTTTCCACTGGAGATGGCGGTGATTTTCCCGACCGGTCTCCCGGAATATGTGGTAGTGTAGTGCATGTTAGTGTAAGTGTGTGTGTAAGGGGAGAGAATAGGACAAGGAAGGAAAGATCGCGCGCGGTCCGTAGCCCGTTTGTTAGGGTACTGCTCCGGCATCTGCCTGGACTTGATCGGAGAAACCACGGAAAACTACCGATCAGAGCAGCCGGCCGCTAGAATTCTTCTCCAGACGACTGAATTCGACGTAGCTGAAAAGCTAGTGTCGAAAATCCTGCCACCGTCAGGACTCGGACCTCCCGGTTAGAGGCGCTGCAGTGCCATCAGTTGATGCATTGAGCTACCTCTCCCGGTACACGAGATCAAAATGCTTGAATAGGAACGCAATGAACCAAAAATTAGCCTCTAATGTTGCATATGGTTTACATATGTTTGGCTTTGGGCGCTGCCAGCTTTCGGTGGTTTCTAGTCCCACTGTGGGATGGTGCGATGGGCGCGGCGCCCACGATCTCGGCCTACGCACCGCCCAGCGCTCGGCGGGGAGCGCTTTTACGCTCTGGTTTTCTCCGCCGGATAAATGCAATCACGCCTCCACAGGGAGTGGGCTTCTTCGTAGGGGCCTCGCCTGTCGCCGCTCGAATGTTTTCCGGGTTTTGTTGATAGCAGGCTTTGGGGACTGTTTAGCACGCTTCATCCAAGTCAGAATGTATAATGAAATAATGAATCAAAGGGCGAGTGGGCTGTTTTGAATATTCATCAACTTACAGAAACGAAATATTTTAGTTTATTAATGGTATAATTATTTTACCACCATATTTATTCAAGAATGAATATTTAAATAAAGGATAAATGTATTCAATTTCTTCCAAAACAACGCAATTTGACGTGGGATATAATCTAATCATTTCCTAGGTAACATCAGAGTCTACATTCACTCACTAATTACTGTTCTTCTAACCTCACTTTACAGTGGTTTTCCACATTCATCCATCATAGAAGCGTATCGAGCATGGTAGGATTTCTTATGGAATCGCGTAGTCAAAAATCCAGTCATTATAATCGCGGGTAAAACATGAAATATATAAATGAAATGTGTCCTGATAGATTTTAAGCGGTCACATCATTCCTTTTGCTATATGTTCAGATTCAGTACATATATTTGAATTGAATGGACGCCTTATTTTACGTGGCGAGACTCAGGCCATGAGCCCTGCTCTTCCCTGACCACGCAAATTTCGCTACGTTTCTTTCACCAATAAAGGGAGAGGAGGCTTTTACCTGGACTACGAAGCAGGCAATTTGAATTTAGCTCAGTCTTCATTTGGGCTTGAGAACTTTTACATCTACTAAAATGAAACAGCCGACTTTACTTACCTCATCATCAGATTTGATAATAGTCGCAAGTTTTTGATTATTGGGTGAACGCTTGTGATCCTCTGAGCTTCATCATAAATGAATATCGTTATTAACTGTACATGCTAACCAGATGTATCATTATCGAAACAAATGCTTATTACTTTATCAATTATGTAAGAACTACCCGCAGGAATTTCCAGTATTTTACTTTAAAAATAAAATAAAATACTATCTCTAATCTCTCAGTTGTTGCCAACGCGTACATCAGACTTTCTAAGGAACTTGTCCTTCGTGTTGTCAATGAAACGAGCGATTTAAGATAGTCTCTTAACTCAGTTTCCTCTCACTTCCTTGCTCACTCAGCGAATTACTTACGGTGACTTTTCCGAATGAGAAGAAACGTAAGAAAAAGCAACCGTATCGCGACGTTAATAATCGCGAAAACGTCAGCTACCGGCCACGACGTGCAAAACAACCGCAAAGAGACCACGTCCGCGCCTAAGTCCGCCCCGGGAGAACGCTCCGGGTCTCGAAGGCTGCCCCCCGGGGCGAGGCGGAAGGGCCGTTAGTCACAGCGACCAGCCTGCGGGTGGCGACGGCGACGGAAACGGCGATGGCAGCGACGGCAGTGACAGCGATGGCGACGGCAGCGAAGGCGACGACGATGGCAGCGATGGCGATGGCAGCGATGGCGACGGCAGTGACAGCGATGACGACGGTGACGGCAGCGACGGCGATGGCAGCGAAGGCGATGACAGCGACGGCGACGGCGATGGCAGCGATGGCGATGGCAGTGACGGCAATGGCAGCGACGGCGACGGCAACGACGATGGCAGCGACGGCGATGGCAGCGATGGCGACGGTAGCGAGGACAGCGACGGCGACGGCGGCGACGGTAGCGGCAGTGGGAGCGTCGGAGCCAGTACAGGAAGCAATGTCAATTGTTGCAAAATTATGAACTAAACATGCGGGGAAACAGTAATGACTTTGTGCTTTCTAAATTGTGTAATTAATAACAACATTCATCATGTGCATTATGTTTCCCTTAAATTTTTATTGATAGCTTGGAAAGTGAACTATCGAGAAGTGTGCTTTCCTAGATAAACATTGCCATGCGGTATAATCATAGGAGGGAATATTTTCTTCGTGTCAAATTCCAATTATATATCGAAAAAAATCAAAATTGCTATTCTTCTCCTTCTTATAATTATTATTATTGTTATTATTATTGTTATTATGGTTGAGATATAAATGAAATATTTTTTACAGACTTACTGACGTTTGATTTGATATTTAGGCTGGAGGTGGTATTGACGGTGGTGACGGAGGAGGAGGCGATGCTGTTGGTGACGTTAGCGGTGGCGGCGGAGGCGTTGGCGAAGGTATCCGTTGTGGCAGCGGCGGTGGTGGCGCCGGAGGAGGCGGTGGCTGTGGAGGCAGCGGCAGCGGCGTGTGCGGTCGGTCGTGAGTTCCCAGACCACTCTCGTAAGTTACGTTAATTGCAGCCGCTCCGAGCCACAATGAGAAGTAAATGTAGCGGTGACTGGATGGAGCAACTATTGCTAGGTGGGATTAGAGATTAGTGAAGTAACGAGTGAAAACTTCTTGGCAGGAATGTTATCTTGTTGAGAATCTTTGAACTATATTGAAAATATGGAAAACTCGGAATATTTTCTTCAGTAAAGTATCATTGCAGCATTATTTTTAAAAAATAGTGATGTACATCTATTCTACTACAAAAACTACTGGTAGTAATAACATGTACTGTTTTTAACATGAACAGTATTTACTCCCAATATTTACTAGAAGTGAGATTAATTGTGCAATAATAAGCGGCTAATAAAACCACTCGACTTCGTCGTACTGCTATTTTAATCCCGAGCAAATCGAAAAGGTTCATAATACACGAGTTTGAAACATATTCCCTAGTTTCTGCTTACCTTTGTAAAGTTGTCACCAACGGTTATTAATTTACTCATTAAACTTTGGTAAAAGCACGCGGATATTTACGAGACGTACGAAGATATGGATATAGCATTTCAGGCGATAGTGGAAACAAAACCAGCGAAGGATATAGACAAGAGTAAAAAATAAAGCAATAATATAGCTTCGAAACGAAATTTTGTGCTGCAGAGTACATAAATGTGTCTACCTATAAAACATTTCTTAAATGAGTGGACACTTTCAATATCAACTTGCTGAGAAAGTGAAAATTCTACTAACTTAGGTGATTCAGGTCATATTGATGTTACTGAAGTGCTTCTCACCGAGAGGTCTTACGGTTCCAAATCCGACGGTGCTAGGAATTTCGGCAGTATCAGGATAGCTAGGTCAAATTCGGCCTCTGTCTGGAGGAAAACTAGCGGCCGGCTACTCTGATCGCTAAGTTTCCGTGGTTTCTCCGATCAACACCAGGGGAATGGCTGAGCAATACCCTAACAAAAAAGCCACGGACAGCGCGCGATCTTTCATTCCTCTTCGGTGTCCTATGCCGGGAGGCCAGTCAGTATCTCAGAGCTTGTCCTGGCTGGGGCGGTGCCATGCTGGTGGAGGCACCTGGTAGGGGAAAACCCCACTAGTCGATGCGTAGGTCGGCGCCGGATCTCGCCATCCACCGGAGGATGATCACCGCCATCTCCCGCGAAAAAACATGCACTATTCTTATGGTGCTAATGACCTTGGCAGATGATGTGCCCACAATCAATTAATCAATCAAAAAAGAGTAAATTATCTAAGTAAGAGGTCAAAAAAGGATGAATAAGTGTTTTTTTGTGTTCGGGAGCGTGAACTGCTTTAACAATTAGTCCCATAACATAAATGTAGCTGTATCCTGAAAGATGCCAGCGTTTCTCACCCGCTGAAATGGGAGATCTGGCGTCGATTAACGCGTTGCATTGAAAGGGTACGCCTCTTCAAATCACCCCTAGTGAGACATCGCCGCCGCCGGGTCAAGCTCTATGCTCCCGACTGTCTACCGTTATGTATGGTAATGTATTTCGTGTGTGTGGTAATGTGTCTATGCAGCAAGGATGAAGAAGGAAATGTCGCATGCGGTCTACGGCCCGTTTGTTAATATACTGTTGCGGCATTCACCTGGAATTGAACGGAGAAGCCACAGAAAACTGCTTATCAGAGCAGACAGCTACTAGAATTGTCCTCCATACAATGGTGGAGTTCGATCTAGCTTTGTAAGTAGAGTCGAGTATCCGTCACAATTGGGGCTCAAACCCACCGACCTGCAGATGCCGCAGATGCAAAACTTGTTTCCACTGAGCCATCGCAGCCGATGTAAAAATATTGATATGATGATATTAATAATGATAATTATGATAAAAAATCTGGGGTCAGTGTGAAGAGTGTTATTTCTACACGATCATGAAAAGAATATTCAAATGACAAAAATCTGCGCGGCATTTTATGAGGAAGAAGAAGAACAAACAGTAGGTTTATGAGCAAAATAAAACGATAAAAGGTAGAACATAAAAGAGAGGAAGAAAAAGTTGAAGAAAGAAAAAGAAAATTTCCGGTTTTAGTGAAATGACTACCTAACCAGTCGCCAACTACTCTAGTTGCAGCTAACGATGAGAGCTACAGTTCATCCACCGGAAAGGCTGTCCAAAAGGCACCGTGTCTTTTTGAAATGCTAATCCCGAAACCCATTTGTCCCTGTAGAATGCTGGAGAACGGTGACCAAAGCATTTCAATCTTGCTTTCGACGTCTTCAGTGGGCGTCAACGGAGCAGCAAATATTTCTCCGTCACCTGCCGCAAAACCCCATGTTCACATCAGATCCAGCAGAGGTCCGGCGAGGCTACAAAAGACAAAAATAAATAAATATGTAAATGAAAAGTAAGTAAATAATAATAAATAAATAAAAAGTAAGTAAATAATAATAATAATAATAATAATAATAATAAATAAGTGAATAAATAAATTTAAAAATCGATGTTTTAAAACATCGTTATTTTTTAGCAGAAACATCGATATTATCACATCGATTTTTTCTTCAGATCGATATATTTGTGCGGAAACATGGATGTTTTCAAAAAATTCTCATGTTGTAAATAAAATTTCCAGAATCTATTTTATTTGTAATTGCTCCAATCAACAGCAATGGGCAACTGTCACCAATGTCGATCCACAGGCTGCACAAAACCGTTTGCTATGCGCAATCTGTCTCCAGTTTTACCTTTTTTTATTATTTTGTACATGGTAATGTCGCAATTTGACCGCAATTTGAACCTTGACTAACAGAACATTGATTAGAAAATTAAGATGACAGTCAAATTTAAGGTAGAATATATTTTAAACTAATATTGACGCGTTATGTATCACATCAGAACAAGGACATTTTATTTGGAAATGTTTCATCGTATTTAAAACATCAATATTTTAAACATTGATGTTTTTGTCGATGTTTTCATCGATATCAAAACCTTTCTGGAGATGTACCAAAGTATTAATGTATTGATATTTCGTTAAAAGTTTACATCACTGGCGGGGCCCGGGCGAAGGCAACAACAGAGGACGAAGACGAGATGGTTGTTGCCTGCAAACAATGGCTGTCTCTTTTTAGAGGCTCCATGCAGGGAGATAATTTAAGGTGGTTCACAACTGTGATAGAGATTCCTCTCCCCCGTACCGGGACAGGAATCGGAAACGTGGGTGGTTGGAGTAGGATTATTGTGTTGAGGTATGATGAGTTATTTTGTTGGGGTGTCTGGGCGATGGGGGGGGGGAGTGGGAGAGGGATGTTGGTAGGGTCGCCAATCGTACTCCATTTGGGAGGACAGTCCTCTATTGACGCCAATTTTCTTCTCCTCCTCCTTTGTATTTTTAACGTTTTTTGTCATTTTTTTTTATCATATAGCTAACATCTGCTACGTTGTATAGTTTACTGTTTAATCTGGAATAGAAAACATTAATACCATTTTTTTTAACGCTGACACACACATGCATTAAATTGTCTCCATCAACCGACTAAAATAAAAAAGGGACGCTCAGACCATCATCATCTGCATTTTGTGAACGAATCTTTTCACTTGAATCACAAATGGAGAGAATAAAGGAATAGAGCTGATGTTAGTCTGAATTAAGTATTTATAAAAATAAATATGTTGATGTGGTTCGTGTTTTCTTTCTTTTTGCCCCCTTTTTTCTTGTCGTATTTCCCCCTTTTTTCTGAACATTCTTGGCAACACTAAATGTTAGATTAGAATGGAATTGGGTGTGCGATGGGAAACGAATTTTATACATCTGGTCACAGTGTCGTGTTAATCGTTGCAACAAGAGGGGTCCGGACGGAGGCGAGACGTGAGGCGGCCTTGCTGGGCGTCCGGCGCGAGAGCGGAAACGGCCGGTGGCGAAGGACGCCTCCGCGGCGCTCCTGGCGGATTCCGGGAGAAACGACCGTTGCGAGGGCGGAGAGCGGCGTTCCCGCGCCCGCTCAGGGAAGGGCAGGTTTCCGTGATCGACCCCCACCGTCTGCTACTCCCATGGCACTATGACAGGCACTTAGGTCTACTAAAATGCATTTATTTTGAAATATTTAGGGTTCTGGGAAGTACCTTACTTTGCATGTGGCAAGATTCCGGCATTCCGCCTATGTAATTTTACGCATTTATGTATTTTATGCTTTTACATTAAACAAGTTTGGAAACATTATTATTATTATTATTATTATTATTATTATTATTATTATTATTATCATCATCATCATCATCATCATCATCGTTGAGCTGGCCCTCACTTACGAGCTTTGCAATTTTACACCCTAGATAACCTAAACCAATCCACGATTTCATCATACTACAGCAACCCGTAGGCTTATAGCAACCGTTACACATAGCCGCCATAAACCCTTAAGGGCTTAGTGAAATTTGGAACCAAAAGAACCTGCAATGCAGTTTCATACAACAATGGAATAAAATTTCCTTCCGTTCCTAAATTGAAGCAAGCATGGAAGCATTAGTCTGACAGTCTCCTCGATCGTTTTACACCGCCACTTCATTATGCAAATAGTTACCCGCAATTAATACTAAACCTAACTCGGCTGGTGGCGCTTTACACGGAAGGCATGGAAGGGAGCTATCATTCAGTTAGATTGATCACTCGATTCCGGGCACGTCAACTGCCAAGTTCATTAGTCCCCTAAACGTAGTGCATGTTCTTATCACGGGAGGTGGTGACTGGTGATGATCTTCCCCCACTGGATGGAGAGATTCGCCGCTGACCTATACGTCGACTCGCGGGGTTTCCCAACCAGGCATCTCCCACCAGCGGGGAACCGCCCAAGCCCAGCCCTAAGCCCCCGACTGGTCTCTCGCTATGTGTAGTAGTGTGGTGCTTGTGTGTGGTGCTAGTAGTGTGGTGCATGGTGCATATAGCACAATGGAGGGGAAGGAAAGTTCACGCAAAGTCCCTGACCCGTTTGTTAAGGCACTCCTCCGGTAATCGTCTGGTATTGATCGAAGAAACCACGGAAAACTGCCGATCAGAACAGCCGGCCGCTGGAATTCTCCACCAGACAGCGGCTGCATTTGACTTCGCAGTTTAGCTATTGTCGAAAATCCTGCCATTGTATGTACTCCACTATCACTACATGATCTAGTCGGTCACTGCAGTGACATCAATTGATTCCCCGAGCCACAGCCGGTACTATCATTTGGCTGCGATGTACAATTACGCATACGGTGTGGCGGACTTTGGCAGACCGGAAGCGGGTTGTGTCGAAGTTCAGACGCCTTCGCAGCGCCCCCGACGGATTGCCTACCGTACACCTATCACGCACTTGTCCTTTACGAGACGGTATTAACGCCAGGGTGGGCTTCTGGGCGTTAGCCCCTACCCGTACTCCCCGCAGACACACAAGTACGCCGTTGGGCTGGTATCTGGGTCCCGCCAAAACGCAGTTGATCCTCACGGTAACTTTCCCATACAATGTCTGGGTCGGACCGCCCTGCTAGCTCAGACCTACTAGAGGCTTGTACCGGAGTCAAAACAATGCGCCACTCACATGTGCCGGGAACAAGTTCCCTCCTCTTTGCTCAGAGTATCCGGCCACTGCCACGACGAAGCCGAGAGCCCAACTGGGGGCCACCTGGACTAAGGTCCAGGAGGCTCGCAGCCCCCATCCCGTCTCTCCAATGCTCACTGCCAGCTATTGACGTGGGTAACGCCGGTACCGGAGCAACCTGAGGGGGGGTAACTAGTTTACCGCCGGACTTTTAAAGTGGGACTCAGAGTATTCCGAAAAGCATCCTTCGCCCAATCCTGCTCCAAGGTCGACGCGCCATTGGCCCAACTGGTGGGTAGCCGGTTTCGCCCGGCTAGCAGGTGCCAAGCATCGACTTCTCACTGTCTGCACTTTCAAGCTAACGACGTCAGCGGCGCCGCGAGATTCAAGGTCCGGGTGGTCGTCTACGACACTCCACTAGAGACCACGACGGTCTACGCAATCGTGATCCCCCTTGCGGGGTGCGGGGTCCGGTGTCCGGTCCTGGCGGATTCCGGAAGAAACGACCGCCTCTCCTGTTGGAGGGACAGAGCAGCGCTCATAGCCCGCCCTTCAGGCTAACGACGTGAGCGGCGCCGCGAGACTAAAGGTCCGGGTGGTCGTCTACGACACTCCACCAGAGACCGCGACGACCTACGCCATCGTGATCCCCCCTTACGGTGTCCGGTGTCCGGTCCTGGCGGATTCCGGAAGAAACGACCGCCTCTCCTGTTGGGGGGACAAAGAGCAGCGCTCATAGCCCGCCCCTCAGGCTAACGACGTGAGCGGCGCCGCGAGACTCAGTGTCTGGGTGGTCGTCTACGACACCCCACCAGAGACCGCGACGATCTTCTCCTTCGTGATCCCACCACTGCAGAGACCGGAGTCCGGTCCTGGCGGATTCCGGGAGAAACGACCGCCGCTCCTGTTGCAGGGGCAGAGAGCAGCGCTCCTCGCGTCGGTCGCGGCGCCGCGCCATCAAAGCGGCCAGTGCGCAATGTATATGGCACTTTCTCCAGCGACATTCCGCGGGAGACGCCTGCGCTCCTCTGTCATTTTCATCTCTTATTCCGCTTAGCGCGAACGTTCTCCTTCGCGATGTGATGAGCATTAGTTAGATGCAGTCCCGTCCGAGTCGGAAGTGAACTCGGCATCGCCAGACGATGCGACCTAGGCGCATCTTAAAAAAATGTCGCGGAAGTAGTTGAGCGCGCTGACAATAGGCCGTGACGATGTGAGTTCTTTCTCATGGTTAATTCAGATTTTCAGGAAGGGAGAACTAAGGGGAGTATGTTTAGGAAATGAAATCGCAACGCTTCCATGTCGCTGGTCAAAGTGGTGCAGGGAGAAACTTTTGCTCTCCAGCGGAGCAACGGCACCTGCTCTGCGCGCGAAACGGTACCTGTTACGGGCGGTGCGGGGCGGCGCCGCGTACGAGAACGCAGATGATGGGGTGCGTCGGAGCAGTTATGCGTTGCGTTCTTGCGCAGCATTCCGAGTTCTGGGAGTCATTACACTTTCTTCTCTCTGCAATTAGGGGGAGCCCGTAAGCACTGGCTAGTGCCATTCCGAAGTTCTGTTGGATTATGATGCAATAATATTTTGTGACTGTGTGCCGAGAGAATTGAAGTTGTGCGTGAGAGGTGAAGGATGGAAAGTTATGAAAGCGTAACCGTTGGATTGCATTTGGAATAATCACTTACGTTTGATTCTATATGGTTCTCTTCTCGAGCAGGTTTCTGTAAAACTAATTATCAAATGTGTGTTGCTCTGAAACTCGCATGTTCCAGGACACTAATTAAATTGTTACTGCGGATCTAATAACATTTCTTGACCTCAATATTGTCAGAAATATGTTTTTATTTGCTTAGATAGGTATAGTAATTATAATTAGTACTCTCAGCAAGTCAATAAACAGATGCACTTCTTGTTAAACCAGGAACACTTGTCGGTATTGAACTGGTAATTCGCAGAAACAGATTCTCCTAATCTCCAAGACATTTTTGATAAAAATAGTTTTGATAGAAAAAAGGAGAGATAAACCAAATAAAACCAGTAATACATTCGAAAGTAGATGACTAGAAGAGAAAAATAAAATAAAAATATGACGTAAAAAGATATTTTTTAAAAATTGTTACAGAACTCACAAAACAGTTTGCATCTGATTACAAAGTAAACAATTTAATATCAACCTACAGCTAAAAGAGTGGAGGAAAGATGTATTTGCTGTCGACTCCTGTCTGAAATTATTCATCAGCTGAAATACAATGGCAATTGGGTTGCAAGCTACCAATTAGAAGAGTTCAAGTACGTTCTGTCTTAGTAGAAATTACTCCCCACATTGTCGTGTCAAAAACAATCTTAAAAATATTTCACAATTTTCTTTTATTGATAATGTGTGTAGCAGAGAATTTTCAGGACATAGTCGAAGAACTGTCTTCAGCAAATTTCTACAATAATTTTCGGTTGCCTGTCCAGAAAATAACTTGTTTTTAGCAATATTCTTGATATTTTAAGCGTTTTAAAACTGCGGTGAATAAGAACCTATTATTAACTTACATTAAAAGTTCAATGATAGCCATAAAAATACAACAGATGATTGACATTTTCGATCCATCTTTTCTTTATGTTCGTTTTCGCAGGAAAGCCATTCAAGACAAGTTCAGTTTAAAATATGTAATTATTTATGGACAACGTTTTATTACAATCATTATCATCTGTTATAACTATTAATACTAGTACTACTGCTTCTACTACTACTATTACTGCTACTACTACTACCACTTCTACTACTACCACTACTACTACTACTACTGCTACTACTACTATTACTACTACTACTATTACTACTACTACTACTACTACTACTACTACTACTACTACTACTACTACTACTACTACTACTACTACTACTACTACTACTACTACTACTACTACTACTACTACTACTACTACTATTACTACTACTACTACTACTACTACTACTACTACTACTACTACTACTACTACTACTACTACTACTACTACTACTACTACTACTACTACTACTACTACTACTACTACTACTACTACTACTACACTACTACTACTACTACTACTACTACTACTACTACTACTACTACTACTACTACTACTGCCACTACTACTACTACTACTACTACCACTACTACTATTACTGCTACTACTACTACCACTACTACTATTACTGCTACTACTACTACCACTACTACTATTACTGCTACTACTACTACCACTACTACTATTACTGCTACTACTTCTACCACTACCACTACTACTACTACCACTACTACTACTGCTACTACTACTACTACTACTACTACTACTACTACTACTACCACTACTACTTCTGCTACTACTACAACTAACATTATTATTATGATTATTGTGAAGGTGGAGGAGGTGTGCAGTGGAAGCGCTTGCTGAGGAGCGGGGCGGGGCGCAGCGAAGGCCGGCGAAAGGCGGCACGCAACGGCACTCGCCACCCGGCGTTGCCAACGGCACCTGCCCCCGGCCGCACCCTCGCGCACCCACGCGCACGTCGCCGTTCCTCCTGCACGATGTCCATTGGCCATTGTTCTCCGGGCACGGCAACTGCTAGGGTCATGAGGCACATAAGTGTAGTGCATGGTATATCACGAGAGGTGGCGGTGTTCCTCCCAAATCGAACGTGAGATCCGTAGGTGCCGTATTGAAGTTTTCTCGTTAACTATTTATTTAAGAAAAACCGTTTGTCTAGCTACTCTTGTCTAGCTGCAGGGCAGTAGAAAATGCATATAGGACCAATAGTGATATAATAGTTTACCGCACCCACATGGAATGGTTGTGAATGAAAGGAAATAAGTTAACTGAGAAAAATATTGCGGTGCAGAGCGCCCTCACTTGAACCGGCTGCTGAACGAACGGCGCCTGCTTCACCAGCGGCGCAACGGGACTTGTGATTGCGTGCGGACGCCCACGACCTCTCTGCCACTCCTCTTGCTGCCCGTTCTTCTTTTCAGCCACGTGCAAGATTTTAATGAGATGACGATGTATGGGCTAACACCTTGCAGTTTTAAATCTCGATTTTTCTGGACGCTTTCTCGCGACTTAATTATTTTCAAACCACATTCATTGGTCCTTTCCTACAAAATAATTATTTAAATGGTTAAATGAATTGCTTACAATACATATTGTGGTCAACGTTGTACATCGGCTATTATAATCAATCCAGAAACAAGCCCGTTTCTTGAAAAAAAATCATTTAAATAAATAAATAGAATTTGGGACATAATCATTTAAAGAAATTGGATGTTTAGATCTTTTAGCCCAATACTTCAGCTAGTTTATTTTGTTGTTTTAAAATACGTTTTAATGAAAAATAAAGTATATCTAACAAGATGTACATAAGAACAAATCAACATAAGAATAAGAAAATTCTTTTTAATGTGCTCGAATTGAATCGAAAAGAGTAATTCATTGTATTGATAAATAAAACCTACAAGTTTCACAACCAAGAAAAAACAAAACTTTATTTCCTCTTAGAAATACATCATTGTACTAAGTTCATTGAACCATTTCTGGAGGCTGACTCGTCAATAAATTCGTAAAACAGATTTTATATTTGGAAAAAGTTCGTTTGGGAGGCAGACGCGGGGAGGTGAGGGCAGAGAAGTGCCCGCTGCAGTGGCCTGAGAGCGTGGGAGCGCGAGTGCGGAGGTCCGCGGAAGAGCGGCGCCTGGCGGCCTCGCACGGCACCTGCTGTACGCAGCCGGGCGGGCAGCGCCACCCGCTTCACAGCGCGCGCGCTGGGAGAAAGGGGCGGCGCCCGCAACGGCACCTGCTGCGCGGCGACCCGCGGTGGCACGTGCTACACGCCCCGCCACGCTCCACCACGCCCCGCCCGGCTCCACCACGCCCCGCCCCGCCCCGCCCTGTCCCGCCCCGCCCCGCGCCGCCCCGCCCCACCCCGCGCCGCCCCACTCCACCACGCGCCGCTCCGCTCCGCCCCGCCCCTCCCCGTCCCGCCCCCCCGCCTCCCGCTCCACTCCACCACGATCCACCACGCCCCTCCTAACCCATCCCTTTTGCCTGTCCTCGCTCTGCCTTATCCCACCCCACCCCGCCCCGCCTCGCCTCGCCACACCACACTACGGTCCGTCCTGCCGCACCACGCTCCGCCCCGCCCCGTCCTGCCCGGGCCCTCCTAACCCGTCCCTTTTGCTCGTCCGTGCTCCGCCTCATCCTGCCCGGCCCGCCCCGTCCCGCCACCACACTCCGCCCGCACCGTCCTGTCCCGCCCCTTCTGACCTTTGTCCCTTTTGCCAGTCCCCGCTCCGCCTTTTCCCGCCGGGCCCTACCTAACCACGCCCCTCCTGACTCGTCCCGTCTGCCCGCTTCCGCTCCATCTTGACCCGCCCGGACCCACCCTGTCTCGACCAGCCCGGTCTCACCCGGCCCTGCCTGCCTGCCCCGCCCCGCCGCTGATGGGAGATACTTGGTTGGGGATAATCTCCGCAAGCCGAAGTAGGTCGGCTCCGGATCTCGCCACCTCATGTGATAAAAACGTGCACTACACATATGAGACTAGTAATCTTAGCAGTTGCCGTACCTGGAATCATTCATCAATCAACCCATCCCGCCCCCGCCCCCACCCCCGCCCCCTGTCTCGTCCCGCGCGACCACGCTCCAACCCACCCCGCTCCCTCTGCGAGTATTGTTTGAAGCAACTGAAGTGTGTGGAAGATGGAACTCACGAAAAAATAGAAATAATTTATTGGTTGTTACCCAGCGCGTAATTAATTAAATATAAATACTTTAGTTGTAGTTACACAGGGAAGTTGAGTTTAAATAAACCTCTATTTTGAAATAAAATGCGTGAGAAACTGTGTGGGGTAGTGTCAAGGATCTTTTATCCCTGTCACATTATCAATTATTTTTCTGTACATATCTTATTTTCACACATTCAAACGAAAACTAATATAAGAACAGGTAAGGCATACAGACTACCGTTTCCAAGAAATACAAAAATTTTAATTTTTTTAAAGATAATATATTGTAGGAAGGTCATGTCGCTTGGCGAGCGACATAATTTAAATAAGAAACCAACAAAGAAAACATCTTCATTGAAAAAAAGAAAGCAATTTAGCATAAAATATAACCATTCTAAATAATTACAATTAAGCGGATGTATTTCATCACATTTTCTTTATTTGGCATTTTAGAATAAAATTAATTTGCCAGCTTGCGGTGTTTCCATTCCTGGGCCCAATTTTTATGTATTATCCACGTCTGGGGGTAAGGAAGGTATCTGGCGATCATGACGTATTCCTATCACAAAGCTTAATTGACCTGCCTGAGCTCGTTCTTTCGTCACGCAACAATAGCAACTGAGACAATTCGTATTAGAAAGCTACAGCTTCATTTTTGTGCCGACCGGCAATCGAACCCGGGACCGCCTCACCGAAAGCACGCTATCAATGAACTACCCAAGGGGACATGCTCAGTTTCTAATGAATTCTAGTTATTTCACATTATTAATGTGAATATTCAAGTCAAGTTATCACAATGTTGATTTGCGTACAGATACTCTTCTGTATAATACACTGAAATGATATCATTTAAAAAATTTTAAAAAAATAATTATACGCATATTTACTTCGCCTCAGAGCTCAAGATTGTTCATCTGATAAAATACTCGGCTACGAGCTCACTTATCTTGTTTTGACCGTGAGGAGTCAAGATCCAGAGGCAACCCTGGTTTCCAGCAACCTGTGTGACAGGTTTCGTTTCGCAGTGAGTAGCACGTACCGTTCTGCAGGTTCCCAGCTCGCGAGGAACAGGAGGTCAGCGGGTTTATGTAACTAAAGTTTAATCGAGGTGAAATACCCCCATTCATCTTCTCAGGTGAGCGAGCATTATGAGTAAATTACTCTCTACATACAAGATGGTAAGCCGTAAGTTTATTACTTCATGCGAGCGAGGAAATCGTAGTTTGGTCAATGGTGCTCCTTTGTTTTTAAACTGTTTGAACGTAGTGTTTAAAATAGAAAATTGCCTGTTAATCATGAATAAATTATATGGGTATATTTAAATTAGAGGAAGAGGCATATGGGATCATTAATTCAAGCATCAATGGGTAAAAAATCGAGATTGACTGACGTTTCTGAGCAGGTCAACTCCTTTGGTCATTAATCCCATTAGAGTAGTAAATGTTTTATACCGGGAGGTGGTGAAATTCTGCGATCTTCTCTCAAATTTACCTTTCATTTATATGATAGTTCCACAAATAAATATTAATTTTATATTAATTCATGCAAATATTCATTCATAAGATTTTATTTTCTATCTAATTGTATATGACGCATCAGTCGTACACACATCCTTCAATATTTAGTTTCTTATGTGTTTATAAAAATGATTTTTTATCCTAAGAATAAATACGCATTCTCAAAAATAATATCGAAATTAGAAATTCATTTTTTGGCGAGTGGTGAAAGATGGAAGAAATTTGGCAAAATAAAATAATAATATAAAACTTTGTAGAAAATCACGTTTTGTAGTGTTTATATGAGTAGTATGTTCGGAATAATGTAGTATATTTGTGCTAATTTTATTATTTCCTATGATTTCACGTTTCTCACCACATGTTTACAAGTCCCGTTATTTGGAGCGCCCCACAACAGGTTTCGTTTCGTATCTCGCAAAGGTCATTTACCAACCGAAATCTGGTTCTTCGAGACCAATATATTTCACTGCTGTCACGTAACTTGCCAATGACTTAGTCCTTTGAGGCGTAATTTTTACATCTTGAGTGCTAATAAATGACTAGGGTGGACCCTTAAAATATGTAGCACATCTCTTTTCGCTCTTAAAGAATGCGGCTATGCCCATGCCCCAAATATTTCCTGTAGACAAGCAATCGATGCTGTAACAGTCGCCTTCTGATAAACTTCCTGCTTCGGCTGTAGGTGTCACTCAACAGGTTCTGTAAAAACCGGCGAAACATGGAAGGTGTTCCTTGATTGGAAGGTTGCTTGATATGAAGATTTAGAGACGCAACGTGCTTTACATCAGGCAACACCTTGCCACCTGATTGAAATACTTCTTTTTTTCTTCGTCCAATCCTCTTAATTATTTACATAACTCTATATCAAACATTTCTTTTTACGAAACAGACTGGATTTAAAAACATATTTTCGTTTTACATCAAGCTGGAAAAGGTTCTTGAACCTCTTACGTTTTTTAAACCTAATTGATTGCAACGGTTATCCAAACTTCCCTCGTACAGGTGGCAGAATTTACACTCCATCGTCAAATGGCTTGAAGGTCTTATAAACCCATCCAATATTCTCTCCAAGTACAAGAAATCAATCCTTGCATTCATAAAACCTATCAATAAAGAGTAACATCTTACAGCTGTATCTGAATCTTCTGGAGGGATTTGCCGACTAGGTATTGAATGGGCTATAAGTAATAATAGTAATGAAAATATTATTATTATTATTATTATTATTATTATTATTAAATAATAATTATCACCATTAAATATCTAAAGTATTCTTTATAATCTTACTATTTTATTATCTCTACTTGTTATTTGATTACTAATAAGAGGCAGTAGAAGAAACATAATTTATTTGTCTGCTTACCTTTGTTTTTAATATTTTTAAATACTTTAGGATTATTAATTTATTTGTAAAATACAGATTGGATAGTTAATACGAGCAGGTACTTTTTGAACTGCGTTTCAATTCAAAGTGTAGTTAGATATTTACTTTAAATATAGCGCGCCTTCAATTTTAACGTGCATTCCACCAGATGGCAGGGTACTCTGCACGTTATCAGCGCTTCTGTCAGTTGTACCCGGAGTAGATCCGGTCTCGGTTGAGAACACAGAGCTTGCGAGGAGCGATCAACCTCAGCAATTGCTACACACACAATCGAGCGAGGAGGCACTCGCCAATCACGCTGCAAGGAAACATTTCTTGTGAGTAGTCGTTTAATTAATCTGCATGATTTAATTGTACCGAGGTACTTCATTTTTTGCAACATGAAATTTTCTACATTTTATTAGGAAATGTGGTTAAGAGCCGTAATCGCAAAGAAAGAAAATTTGTATAAAATATTTTGTATACAATTTTTAGTCTTATTTGAAATATCATTTTAAAGACAACGAAAATAAAGTATTATTCCTACTGAGTGTTGAAAACATAAATAGTATTATATTATTCATGGCACGTACGGCCTTTATAACTTTGATTTATTATCATCAAACTATAAACAACTCATTTTAAATTTACCGTGCGTTTCCCACGCGCGTTTAGAGAGGAGGGTTCGGATTTTCACGTAAAAACTTATTTTTGCAAGAATAAAATATCTGCATTAAATATTATATCTAGAATTCACAACACATTTTACATGTACTTTGATTTTTTTATTTTAATTATTTTTACATATTTTGATAAAATTACATATTTTTATATATTTTATCTAATACTACATATTATTACACATTTCTTTACATCTTAGGATTTTTATTTGTCGAAACGGAAGATTTTAGATACCAGTTCGTCAACATATATAACGGGAATCATTTTTCCTTCAAAGCAATGTACTGCAAATAATACTACTGAGCTTTTATGACCACTGAAGTCACCCTTTTTCTAGGTATCATCGATTACTGCGAAGAAGTAATCTCAGAAACGGTCTTCAAGTTGCATTGTGCCTGTGCTAGAATTCAAATCTATTTGGGGAGGATTCACCTTCCAGAGCAACTTGAAAATAAAACTTGAAAATAACTATATATTCAAATTCATATTTTTAACTTCAAATTTGTCTTAAGTTTTCCCCAACATGGGGGGGGGGGCACGCATACCCTTGCATCCCGTTACCCCCACCGAGGTTCGTCAGTGCATGGAGTCCGTGCGGAACTTCATCGGGAGTCTGGCAAATATTTTTCCAGTCTTTTCGCGTTGTTGGATTTTGGAGAAAGAATACTTTCCATTTAACTATCACTCTACTTCGGAAATTACCCCTCCGCTACACAGTACGACTGTTCACTTGAACGTCGGCTCCTAGAAAACATTTTACATACTACGTACGTATTTTATGCTTCCAATCTAGGTGGTATTGTGAAGGTCAGAATTCAATTCCTCCCGTAAAAATAGAGCCCTCATGCATCCTATTAAAATAAATTTTAGACCCTAATCGGTGACGTGTTGTGTTTGTAAATTTGAAAATGCTTGTAGGGAGTAATTTTAAACACTATAGTAAATTTTTATTTTACTTACCTTTCATTTTTTCTTGCATTTTTTGAAAAAACAAACAAAAATGCATATATGTACACGTTTTTCTCTTCTTATTAAAATAAATTTCTTTCCCCATTCATGTGAATACATTTTAAAATACGTTTAGTAATATATGCAACAAATTTAATTTATTGCCCAACTCAAAATATCCCCAAATTTTCCCCAAACTGAGTGGGTAAAAAATTAGCTTAACCTGTCAGAAAATATACAGTGTTATCAGTTCTTCAGTTTTCAGGTTACTACAATGTTTTCAATGTATATCAATGATCTATATAAATAAATATTGGAAAGAGTAAGGGCGAATTATTATTGAAAAGTAATGAAAAATAAGTTTATCTAATTTTTACGTTTGACCACTGCGTGCATCCATGAGAATTACCAGCCATTAGCCAATCTTATTTATTTACAAAACATGAAGCAGTGTATTAATTCTAGCGTTCTTCATTGCCGATTATTTGAGTTAATTTCTCTGAAAATTGTAATTTTGCTGAGAATAAGAAGTATCATTCAATGTCTTAAAATACAATCGATTGTTTATCCATCACCCAATTTCTCTAGGTATTGCTGCCTCGGTGGAAGAGTGGCGAGAGTGTATTATTTCTTTGAACCTCCGAGGCAACAACTAGAAGAGAAACATTCTTTGAATGCATGCAACTATAACGACGAAAAGAAAATTCAAAAGTGAGAATCAGAAGAAAGCAAGAACAGAAGGGAGTAAAACATAATATATGTGAAGGAAAAGTAGGGAAAGTTAATGAAGCTTTCTGAATACTGCGACAAACCACAACCTGTGTAATAACTAACCTCATAACGGTATGGAATGTCACCGGTAGCAGTGGACGGCTCGACTGCTTGGTCTGCTAAATATGGTCAGTCGGCGTATGCGATCGTTTAGCAGAGCCGACCGACGGTCAAAACTTGCACAAAAACGACCGCTCTTAGTTAACGTCCTAGGCGATGTTTCTCCAGATAAGGCAGGGGTCGTTTTTATTTTTCCGGACAGAATTATTGCGTAAAAAGGCAAGAAATCGTGTTTGTGGAGATCTGGCTCCGACCTTACAATGCAATGCTCTGTGAGGGTGTAAATACTCTGGCCTTGTAATATTCAACTTTGCATAATGTTTTTTATATCCTTACTGGTTAATCAAGGTGCACATTCAACAAGGTTAAGATTTAACAGTTGTCTTTGAGAAACGCAGTGGCGGTATTTTGAGAACAATGTTTTTGTGAATTTTGTTTTAGAAATTTTCGTTATTGTTCGTATTCTACGTATAAAGTGAAAATATGTCGACTTAATTTATTTTTTGATCCAAAATCCAGGAAGATGATCTTTCAATTGTGTTCAGAGATTTTGATGGACTGAATCGTAATTAGAGAAAAATGTCTTCAAGCACTTCTTAATCTGACACATTGTGATATTTATGATAAACAAATGTGTACTAACTGATAAGCAATTTTGATTTTCTGTTTACAGTTAATAGAAGGAAAGTTATAATTTCCGTTAATGTGTTTTCTAAGTAAAGAAACTAGTGAAACTCGCATATTTGACGTACGTTGGTGCATAAAACTGAGTGCTCTATTTCAATCATCCAAAATATTTCTATTATCCAAAATCAACTTCTTTTAGAATCGGTCGGCAGCAATTACAAGTAATGCTACTCAAAACAATGTGAAATACCATAAAATGAATCGTTCATGTCACAATAGTTTCTGTGAGTTCCATACTTTTAATATTCTCCAGTAATAAATCTTTTCTATCTCCCAGCACGTCTGTCTTCTGATATATCGATAACATTATTCCGGAAGTTATCTCAACTTAATCTGAAACAAATGGAAGGTTTCAAGGACAGTCATGAGCCATTCAACCCGCGCCCTGCTCCCGCTTTATGTAACGGCCGTTCCAGACGGAACGTGCTACAGACCAATAGAACGCCTTTCACTCCCCTACAGAGAATTCTCTGCGGTATGAACTTGAAATATTTGGTTTCTCTTAGCCGGATGTAGGCCAAAGCTAATGCGAAGAGAATATAAAAGCTCCCAAGCTTCGATCCATTGTATTTGCTCTCCATCGCTTCTTGAAGGCAGTCCAGCTTGAATCCGTTTGAATAGACGGCTCTATTGCGTGAGGGTGCGGTGGCGGTGTTTGTTCACGAAAGGATACGTGTAACGGTTCCCGTTCGGCATTGGCGCTCCTGTATCTTCAATCAGTTCACGATATAGTTAAGTCGAAGGGCGAAAGGAACATTTCACGGAAGCAAAAGCCAATATTATGCGGTGCCTATTATTATTATTTTGTTTTTGTTGCAACCCGCGTAGATGGTCGTGACGTTGAATAAACAAAATTAACAGTGGACAAATTATAGGGCTCAGATGGTTTGATACTGTTCTGATAACAAAAGCTTAAACGTAACTACAGGTATTGAATTATAATCAGTACTTAAGTTCTTGTTCGTTCTTGAATTCGTTATTTCATCCACAGTGTATAAATGAAATTGGACTTTTATATTGGTTGTGAAAAATTGTTTATATGGCTTACTTTTTACCCATTTCTAATGTAGCTAGAAGTAATAATAATCCTGAACTGTTCCAAAAAGAAATTTTGAGTGTAGTGAAAGCTAAATTAATTTACACGTTTTCTTGTAATGAAGAAATGGAAGAGTCTATCAAAGATTTCATTACTTCAGCAAAAATAGCATAGTACAAGAGAAATATAAAACTAAATATTACGATATTTTTACCGTATCACTGCAGTTTGTAGAAGAATTTTTTGTGCGCAAAATTTTAGTGAAAATCAAGTGCATTATTTTGACGATTAATTAATCAGAAAAGAGAGATTGAATGCTTATGTTGTTATCCTACTCTACTAGCAAATTTATTGTGGTTAGTAACGGCAGGTGTTATTCATGGACAACTCTATTCAATAACACATCGGCACTATACTTTCGACGTGTCAAGGCGATAGCTACCGGTGAAAGTACAGCACTAGCATAGACTTAGATTTTGCGAGCAGTAATCGCTCCGTTTAAGGGAATAGTCGCTTAATATGACGGCTCCCTTCTCACCTTGAGTTCTCGTTAACGCGGGAAGTGATCTCGCAACAACGACACCCGTCAACACCACAGTGCTCCGGCGATCTCGAACGGGCATCTGTCTTTCTCCCTCCGAACGGGAGGTCGTGGCGCAAGGGTACATGACACTTAAATTTTATTATCTGATACTGTTTTTATGGGTTCCGGGACCTTAAGCCCGCAAAAAGCAAAGTAAATCGAATCGGTGAATGGCTGCGGAGTGTACATTAACCTTAACCCGTACTTCGTGCCGGCACGTTCACTTTTGTCAAAATGTGTCGAATGGAAAGGCGGGTGGGCACGTGGCGGCGGCGGCAATGCTTGGGACAATGTGGTGAACGGCAGTGCTGCACCTAATCAAACTGATCTGGCGTCGCCCGCCAACCCCAGACCCTGAGGCGCCGCTCTGGCCGGACAATCGCTGCCCGAGGGCATGAGTTCCAATCGCCCTCCGCCCCGCCCCGCCCCGCCCGCCCCGCCCCGCCCCGCCCCGCCCCGCCCCGCCCCGCCCCGCCCCGCCCCGCCCCGCCCCGCCCCGCCCCGCCCCCCACGACCTCCGGCCCGCCCCGCGGGCTACCGCCGGCGCACCCTCTCTCCGCGGGAGGTGGTGCCGGTCGACGGGTGGTGCTTACAATTGAGGTCTGCTTCGAAGCAAGGTGGCGGTAACTCTGGAGCTGAGCGGGTTCGTTTCTCGGCCGGTCTCGTGAATCAGATGGTCGTTGGCGGTGTCGGTCTGTTTGAGAGGAGATAAATTAGGTAACTTGTGAGAGAGCATGGTTCGTTGCGCTGGCCGAGCAACGCGCTGTGCGAACGGCAGGTATCGCGGCTGTGATGTAATGAGCTGACCAGATATCTCACGTTGAATGAATAACGGCACTGTTCCTTAGTTCCGTGCTTTGAGATTGATTCTGGGACTTGCTTTGTCATTTGATTATTACGAAATTTCATATAATGTACCTATACTTTCATTTCACTTTCCAATATAATACACGATGCTAAATGTTGTTTCCGAAATTCGTTCGTTAATTTCAAAAGGTTCTTTTTAGTTTTTCAGAATTTGTCAATAATATACAAATTATGATTCGCATACTTTCATAACTGCTAATATAAAGACGTTTAGAAGGCTAGAAAGTTAAAGAAATGTATTAATAACAGAAATGTTTGCAATTGAATGATTTACATAAACTCTTGAAATTGTTTTCCAATGCCATTTGCGATTGTTCTTACTATGCTAGTATTGAATTGTTCACTAAGAACTATTGACCGTGATCAAATCCAATTAACAAAGCAAGGCTCAATTCATAGACATCTTGTTGATACAAGTGAAAGCTGCCGACTGGAACGGAACAATCTCCAGGCGGCCAACTCTATCTTGCATGCACCAGCATCAACACGGCCATCTCGACTGGCCGCGCAACAGCCACCGAATGTGTTACACGATCCCGGCGTGTCGCAGCGTGCCACACGGTCAGCCGAGTACACGGCCGACAGTGCCGCCACCACAATAGAAGTGTTGAAAGGCAGCGAATGATTAAGGCTTGCGAAACGCCGTAGACGGACGTATTAGGCTCCGCCGAAGTAGATCGCCACCTTTTCGGAGTACGGAGGGTTATCACGGCGCGTGCAAGATGTGGGTTAAACCGCAAACTCAAGTGCGTGGCGGCGTCGGTGATTGCATCTTGGGTAACGGTGAAAATGTATCGAGTGATTGATCTGTATCTTGGAAATTCATTGTTTGCAGTTGCGGAATCGCACTGCGTTGAAACGTTTCCTCGGTAAATGGCAAGTCATGTAGGTCCGGTTACGCAGACTCGACAGGAATTGCGCCCGAGACCCTTAATCAAAAGGTCACAGCGCCCCGGGATTGACGCAGGTGTAAGAAAGTGGATGGAGTTGGAATCTGAGAGCGTGGAATTGGGTTGCTACAAGGAATAAATGTCCTTTTAATAGAAGCACAGTTGGTAAGTCTTGTTTGTACGGTTCATAATTTGCTGGATAAACATTAATTTTATGTGGAAAATTGATACTAACGCAAAATATGGCAAAATAACTTAATAATTCCAGTTAAATGATATGTAACTTTGTAGACCTAGACGAAATGGCGTTTATTTTGAAATTCACCAGCACATTTAGTCGCTCGGGAACCTTCCTAGCGGCTAGTTCCCGAGCGACTAAATGTGCTGATGAATTTTAAAATCAAGGCCAAGGTCTAGGTGTACAAAATTACATTTTATTTAACTGGAATTATTCAGTTATTTTGCGTTAGTATCAATTTTCCACATAAAATTAATGTTTATCGAGCAAATTGTGGACTGTACAAACAAGACTGCTACCAACTGTACAATTGAAGTTTGACAATATGATTGTGTCACCTGAGGCGGTGTTGAAATGCCGAAGTACTTTTGCTCATGATCGTGAAGCACCTTTAGCATAGGAATGAACGCTTGTGAACAGTTTAACAGATGACGCATCAACTTCTTTGATCAACACAGCACCTGCCTTTGAAATTTTATAATGGTTTTGCTCTGCACGATGTAGGGTTGAAGTATCATTCCTTAAAGACTAATTATGTTCTTCTCAAGAGCTCGAAAAAGTTAAATGGAAGTCCATCATGAATATATATTACGTAATTAGAATAAAATGAATGTAAAATTTTGTCAAGTATTTATTCCTACGATTTATTATCTTTAAGCGTGTGAGTACATTTCCAGAGGCAGTAACGGTATGCGTTGCCTGCCTTGGTAGATCAATGTGAGCGAAGGTTAGTACTTTTTAGAGAGAATTATAGAAGCAAAAGTTCTAGCGTTTCGAACAAGTTCTTCTTTAGAAGGAAGTAGATTATTTTAGTTAATCTAATTCATCATTTTTCTATTTCTTGCTATTATTCAAGGTCTTGTGCTTTTCTTTTTAAACTAATTAAATTAATATGTAATGAATACACGGTAGTCATTACTCATTAATAAACTACCGCTATGATTAGTCAATATTGACGAAGAAAAGGCAAACGCTTACAAATACTCAAAGGGCTATAAATGTAAAATGTAGAAATAATTGTTAGCGTTTTCTTTTACTATCTTTTAAAGTGGTTTTATGACTGACCCGAACATGATACCATTGTTAATGTTGTGTATGGGACATTCCAAAAACAGAAAGTTCCATTTAAGTGTCCCTCTAACGTAAACGCCTGTCACGTGAATAGCACATAATTTTCGGAAGATGAGAAAGTGAAACGAAATGTAGAATAGGTTCATCTTAAAAAATGGAAGACTTTAAAATCATTGATATTAATAGAAGATACATTCAATCATGTCATAATACATCTCTCTCTGCACTTAGCACGTGTTTAATGACAAATTTTCATTAAAAATCACTTATGATAATTGTTTGGTACGTTACTGTAACACATAAATTGATCGCGGCCGTCTGCGGCTAAGTTCAGCTTTTGCACGGCTTGGACAGCCCTTGTCATGACGAAACGTCGCAGGCGGAGCCTCACAAACCATCGTAGCCAATCTCAACGCAGGGGGGAGTGCCCCAACAAAATTACGTCGTACAAAATGGCGGGCGCCGCCAGTTCAGATGTGGAAGTATTTTCAAATGAAAAATACATGAAAGAAACACTTCAATGAACATGAAAGTAAATTCATTGAAATATATATGAACTCATAGCACTTAACCACTGTTAACACAATTCTTTTTTAAGAAATTGCATTGATGTCAGATAAAATAACACTAATTTTAGAACAGTTACGTTCTTATAGATATTTAAATTCCAATATTCTTGTCCAAACGCTATTTATGAACTTTATCAAATGACCAGTTTACTACAGAATTTTGCGATAAGAAAAACGATTATAATTGCATATTTTCAATTGTTCATATGTATATTACATTTGCAAAAATGCAAAATACTGTCTTTCTCGAATCGTTAGGACTTCTAGGAACCATTTCAATAAAAGAAAGTAAAATTCAAAGACCAGCTGTATATTTATCATTAAAGTAACAATTAAACTAGATATTAAGCAATTAATTTGCATCTCATGTCAAAATTGTTATTTTGCTATCATCAAATCAGGGGCAATTTGGGGACAATCCCCGTCAGGAATAGCGCACATTTCGGAATTGTTTATAAAATTGTTAATTGTTGCAAAATTGTTAATTCGCAGTTTTTGGTTCTGGGACATCAGAAAACCCTTCCCACTTTAGAATTGCAAAAATTGGAAATTGTTTATAATTTTACAAATTTTGCAATTCTGTTTTATTCTCTCATCTCATTTCCCTTTACACAAGATGCAAAATTCCGCAATCTAACCGGAGCTATCGCCTTTCGTTTTCGAGATATGCAATTGTTTATAGAATCTTAGCGTCTGATGACAACCCTCAGTTGTTTCCAACCCCCAATGCATTCGATCTTGGCTGTCAAGTATAAAATTCAAATAGTTTTGCAGTGTCTTGCTTTCTGCTGATTAAATTGTATTAACGATTTGTGACTTACGACAAATCGGTGGAAATTGTTGCTCATAAGCGATTTTTTAACTTTCGATTCTTCATGTATCGTTGACACACGTTTTATTATAAATAAATTCTCTGGCAAATTTCAAAACGCTGAGACGAACTGTTATCCTGCAAATTTGAAGATTTCTTTGTGGTTGAATGCATTCTATTCAGTGGTGCAAAGTGTATGCCAATAAGTTTAACGTCTAGCGAGGAAATTCATTATCAACAAATTATTTTGCAAAATGCTTTTGAACAGAGCGGTGGCATGAGAGATCATTTTCGTATTTATTCCACGAGGCAAGTTTTAGGCAACAGATACATTCTGTGTATTAATTTTAATTTTGGTGAAATTGAATCACATGTGAATTTTCAAATACAACCATACATTTTTTACCTGTAATCAATATATCAATAGAGAAATTCAATGATGTCTCATTTGTTAATAATTTAAAGAGTAATAATGTATATTTGACACCGGGCTTGAGCAATCCTTAACTCTAAGGCAAGCAACGCTTATCATTGGCTCTTCTAATAATTCAAGTGGCCTAGCCTCGGAAGATTTCCCCGTTCTCCTCGCCTTAAAAGGCATAAGAGGCGGAGTCTGTAGAAAGTGGCACCAATTCAATAACACTTCCCTCCCCTCGAGAATGCTTCGTTACTCCCTTTTGTAGGAACACGTTCTTGTCATGTATTAAATTGTGAAAAATAATTTAAATTCAATATAATAAACGAATAAGAATTTCTTTGCATTGTAATGCTACACACATTTAAATATAGAAATAAAACATGCAACTAAACAGTATACACATGTTTTAGGAAGACGAAACTTCTTTCTTATTATAACACTCATTTGTATACTTTTCACAGACAATATTGAGAAGTACACCATCAATCTGATGATTTGTTCTGGTAATAATCGATCTTATACCTAATTGACATGTAATGATAGAAATTTCTAATGTCTGGTATGGGAAATTAAGCATGAGCTCAGTTAATTTTAATGAGAGAGCAATTTTGTGATGAAAATATTTTTTTAATGCATATATTCCAAGTCCATATACATCCTTACATTAACTAACGTTGTTTCCATTTCCATTGAAGGCAAGGACATAACATCCCTCACGCGCCTATGTTTTTAAATGACTCTCAGAGAGGTCACTTGCTCTAGTCGCCGTGTTATTGAATTGAACTCTTGAAATGTTCTGTTCATACAGTAGTTTCCGAAACACGTAAATTCCAACAGGCGATCTCAAACTTATAGTAGTAGCACCCTACTTTCAAACATTAGTAGATACCGCGGACTGTGAGACCCCACGTCAAGTTCGAAACATACTTCATTGTCGTTCATGAGCATGTGTTAATCTGTCCAACTTTTTTTGTGTCGGAGGGGCTGTGATTCTTGGAGAGATAATAGTGTAGTGGACATGCAAACCACTCTATGCACCTAAGCGAGTTCGTTTCCTAGTATGGACAAAACGTTTGGGGATTGGAACCCTTTCTGCGGACTTCATGAATTATTATAATACTGCGATACCGAATAATGCGTCCTATTATCATTATAGTTTTAATTCAATTTTTTGTCTTTCATTTTGTTTGAATTTTAATCAGTTTTCTGTTTCTTATATAATTTTGTTAATGTATTTTAGGAATGGGGTTTAACTGATGCCAATGTTATTCTTGATTTAAGCTAGATTGCTGTTTCCAAGTACTCGCGGTTCAAGTCACGTCTTATTGCGATCGGTGAGCTGAAGAATACCTGCATTAAGAGTGGACTGACAATATGCCAAGCTTCAGAAAAAAATTTTCAGAATCTCGAAGGGAATATTGATGACTAAAATAAAAGATTGTAAAATGTCGCGATCGTAATAGTTGTGACTGTCAATCAAATAATATCCTAGCTGAATCTATAGCAAGGGCGGGCAATTTTGCC
>BLKR01011664.1:0-29215 GCA_011170035.1 Teleogryllus occipitalis
GAGACGCCGCGAGAGCTCTTTCCATCTCCGCGAGGCCGGTGGAACATCTGTACCATCATTTTAGCGCGTCCTTTATCTTCACGGGGCTGGAGAGTTTTCAGGAAAATTTAGATAATTACCTATAAGAGTCGAACGAGCACCCATCCAAGCACGAAATGTTCATTTTAAGACGCGTCGCTTAAGTAAAATGACGTTTCCAGCGCTAGACTGCTCCAAGGGCTATTTGATTTCTTTCGGGACGATGGAAAGGCGAGTTTTGTGTCTTATGCCTCGCTTCTCGTTCATGCTTTTTGTTGTGAAAGATTTATGATTCGATCTTCGAAGGAGCGTACAAAGAATCTTTGGAAGCCTCTAAAATTTTATTTCTTTATTCATTTTCAATACTAACTTAAAATATGATTAAGGTCTATTGCCTTGTAATGATGGTAATGTTTTATTGAGTTTTAAAACGGTTTGAAAAAGTCTTTCACAGACGTAAAAAAATAATTGAATGCCTATCCAGAAGATGCCTGGTAGTGTCAGTTTCTTTTGGAATATTCATCATTCCTATAAAATTTATCATATTTATAAGAATATTATATGTTAACACGTTCTATACTAGAATTAAATAAGGCGAAAATATATGATTCGGAATGTTTTTAAACACAGAAATTACAAACTATTATTCAACGTTATCAAGGAGACATTTACTCTTTCATAGTCTCTCTAAGGTTTCGTATATTTGCATATCTGAGTTGTTATTATTATTATTATTATTATTATTATTATTATTATTATTATTATTATTATTATTATTATGCAATAAACGGGTCATGGTTTTTTGTGGGCAGCAAAACAACATTACGAAAAAATGTTTTTGGGCATCAAAATTACGATTTTGAAATTACAGACACTTCACATAACTTGAGTTTAGGTATTCATTCTTAGAAGAAGCGCATAGATATTGATATCACCTGCTCTCATGTATGATTTCAGAGTTGTTAAGTTATCTCTATGAATATTATCATCATTATACTCTGTTACTGATTTCCCCCACTGTCAGAAATCGAAAGAACACAACTGAGCACAAGAACAAGTTGTTAAGTTATATCTATGAATATTATCATTTTTATACTCTGTTACTGTCTTCCCCCACTGTCAGAAATCGAAAGAACACAATGTAGCCTACAATATTTACAGGGAACATTTTTATTTTGTCAGGTCCACAGGAACTCTGGAAAAGTACAAATACAATGAAACAGTTGCGAGTTTGAATGATAATTGCAAATATTTGATTGTGTTATTCCACATATTCTCATACTGCAGATACTAACTGTATTCTCACACTCAGTGAGTAACAGCTGAAACAACTCAGTGAGTATCAGTGAGTAACATCACAGCTGACGTCATGCGACAGCAAGGCTCCAAAGAAGATGCCGTCCGTCTTTAAATATTAGCTGTTCATGTATTGCGTTATTGAATAGCAACATTTTTATGTTCTTGGTAGTATGTTATTCTCTATATGTACTGCACTATGCTATTGTAGAATTAATGAAGACATTTTTTGTCAAAATATTCTTTTTATTGTAGTGTTATGCGGGGGTATTTTATTGATTGTTCTTGAGCAATGTGTTTGCTTCTTTTTTGAAAACCAATTTGAGTGTTTTTGTTCAGCAGCATTTGTGTTGCTGCAGGCCACTCGTTATTACCTTCATTGGAATATTTTGTTTTCCAATTGCATGTGATTTAAAAGAGAAACATTCTTTATATGTAATTTTCTGAACAACGTAATTCGGACATAAAATGCCTGTCATATTTTTTTTCAAAGAATGCGTCTAATCTCCATTCACAGATATATGTCTATATAAGTTACTTCGTTCTATTGTAATCGTAGCTACGATTTCAAATACCGATTTTAATTAAATTTGTTCGTAGGGGCCTCATAAATGCTCGCATAAGGGAATAATGCACATCTATTATACTACATCCCGAACTTTGTCAAGCAAATTGTAACGTGTGATATTATGGAGAGCAAAGCATATTACACTCGTAGATGGCCTAATGTAATTTCACGGCCGCAGTTCCCGCGTTCAGCTACGTGCCAGTGCATATGATGCATTAAATTGAATGTACTGTAAACTGATAGCCCACAAAGGATTGAACTTTCGATTGTTCTGCATACTCGACGACTTTTTTTACTTTCTCGCCTTACTTCGTACCTAGTAAAGAGAAAGTATTGTAACCGTGCGACTGAGTTGGCGATTTTTCGAAAGAAAAACTCTCATTCTTGGCCCTGGTAATAAAAAAGTGGATACATTTTGCGACTATAAGTAGTAAATTACTTCCTCTGACTCGTAGAGTAGTCAGAATCCAGGTTTTGAGGGTCTGTGATATCGGAAAATCGACTGGCGGCCAAACCGTCCGTCCGAACGATAGCGCATAAACCGTTTCTAACAATTTTCTCCAAAATTAATATGCGCCGATCGACCCGACCGAACTCGAGACCCCACGAGTTTGGATGTTTTGATTTTTTACTGGAAGCGTTAAAAACATTTTTTAAATTTTCTCAAAAAATGGCTCCTAATTTTTTATTAAACTTTGTCCTCGGATAGCGAAAATAACGCTTAAAAAATGACGCAGGTGTCTCTTTGGCGTTTTTCTACAACCAGAATACTGAAGATAAAGATTCTTGTCTGAATGGCATCTCTTGCTCAAAGACATCTTGAAATAAGGTTACGTACAATACGAAAATGAGATACGTTTTTTTCGTACAGTTGCGTGAAAATATGCAATTTTTGAACAATTAATGTCTCAAAACAGAAAACAAATTATTTGTTAAATTTTTTCGTTGCATAAGTACAATATTGATGATAGAGATTTTGAAACGAAATCTGTCCTAAAAATAAATATTTAAATGAAGTCAACTAAATCCCTATCCTAGTATTGAAAGTTTTAGTGTTCCCAGATCACAAGGAGAGCGGAGTGTGGTAGATCGCATAAATCTACACAGCTCTCAAATTGCAGCACTCAGAAGATTCTTCCTGGAACATTGTGGAACACTTCAGCAAGTAAGTACAGTTAAAAATACCTACATTCCTTTGAACTAGAAAAGGATTGATTCATCTGTTCAGTCAGTCGTTGCAACCGAGATGAAAACCTCAAGGAGAGCAAAGGCGAAGGTACCCCATGAGCTGAGTAAGCCAGAAGTCGGCAACTTTGCTTCGCACGCATGGCTCCCGCAACAGAAGCCTTCACGGACATGGATTATCCAGGTCAAAGTGGTGCCAACTTTGAACTAGAGGAAACGTATTCTGAAAGATTTGACCATTTATTACGATACATATAGCAGATGTGAGGCCGCAAGCAAAACTATTCATCACGTGTCAAGTGGATGTAGCAGCCTTGCGCAGTCGGAATTTAGAAAGAGACATGATGAAGTTGCGACGCAGGTCTACCAATTATTGACAATTAAAACGGGCACACTCACCAAGCCCCTACCGTATTATAAATGTATTCCTCCGAACGTGCTGGAAAATAGTGAGCACATTCCCAACTTTATTATCACTGACAGACGCCGCCCGTCAGCGGCAATAGACCCGATATAACATACATCGTCAGAAATGTAGGCTTTATTTTTTGATATATCAATACTCAACACCAACAACAGTCGGCAAAACATCAAGAGAAATCGAGGAATATATCGATCTCACCCATGAAGGCGCAAATGACACTTCGAGCACTAGAATGTTTTCACTTGAATTGCAAGGAATATATACAATACACAGAATAAACACCTTTGAATAAATGCTGTATTGTTAGAAACCACTTGAAAATCCAATAAAGCAACCGCACACTTGATCATAATGCCTATGTGTGGTTGACATACCAACAAAATAAAAACCAGTAATAATAATAATAATAATAATAATAATAATAATAATAATAATAATAATAATAATAATAATAAATGTCTGGGGCACTATATGCCGCTGAAACGACATAAATCGGTGGTCAATCAAAAATAAAAGAAATAGAGAAACGAAATAAGAAAGGAAATAAAGAAAAAAGAAATAAGAAAGGAAAATTCTCAGAAAAATTTTTGGACCGGTACAAGGGCAAGGGATTTGGATGATGAGGCTCACATTAGAAATTTATAAGCACACTGATAAGATTACGGACACATTCAGAAAAAGAAGAATGCAGTTCTACGGACATATTCACAGGATGAATGAAAACAGAATTTCAAAACGGATTCTCATAGTCATCAACTCAGGCAGGGGAAAAGCAAAATGGATTAAAGAAGTCGAGGAGGATCTCGGACAAGCACACGTTACAATAAATGATGCAGAAAATAGAAAAGAATTCAGGAACGCTATCAAAAAATATACATTTGACACCGAAAGCAAGAAGAGGCCAGGATGTAAATGGACAGCAGTGCGGAAGAAACAACACAGTGAACACATGAAGGAAATATGGGCCCAGAGAAAACACAAACAATCATCATAAAGGAATTCAAGTTCAAACGCTCTCTTGAAATGGGAATAATCGTGAATAATAATAATAATAATAATAATAATAATAATAATAATAATAATAATAATAATAATAAATGTCTGGGAAACCGGGTATTGATATCCGGGATTTAGGGAAAAAATTGTGTCATTGTAGATGCTGTACCATGCGATCAAAATGTCGTTACCAAGGAGGCAGAGGAACGTCTGAAGTACAGGAGTTTGGAAATCAAGATCAGCCGAATGTGAGGCGTAAAAGCTCAGATCGTCAAGATACTTTTCGGAGCTTTGCGATTTATTCCGGAAAATTTGTGTAAGAACTTAGCTAAACTCCCTGGTCATTCAAACGACTGGATCATTCAAACGACAAAAAATTGCTTTATTTGGAACAGCACACATTTTGCGCAAAGTATTGTAGAGGCACTGACAGTGCTTAGATCTGTTCCTTAGGAAGCTGTTTGCAACCCATAGTAGTCTTTATAATCAACCGATCCAAAAGATCTTTAGTCGTGAATTAGGGGAATAATAATAATAATAATAATAATAATAATAATAATAATAATAATAATAATAATAATGATAATAATAATGATGATAATAATAATAATAATAATGTCAATGGAGAAGACATATATAATAAACAAGGAATCTTTCAAGGAGACTCTCTTAGCGCTCTGTGGTTCTGCCTTGCTATGAATCCCCTATCGACTTTATTAAATAAAGAACAAATGTGCTACAAAAAAACAGAAAATGGATCATGTACGTTTATCCCACCTGCTGTACATGGACGACTTAAAATTACTCAGCACCACAAGAGAAAAGCTTAATCATTTTCTTGACACTACTGCAAACTTTAGCAATGATATTAGAATGCAGTTCGGCGTTGAGAAATGTAAACTAAATGCACTGCGGAAAGAAAAGTGGCAACATCAGATGGATTACACCCTTGGAGAAGGAAATGCTAAGCAAGAACGAATTCATGCCATGAATTCTGACGAATATTACAAATATCTTGGATATTTACAAAGATCTAATGTTGACCAAAACATTACAAAATCTAACATTACTCAGCAATTTAATGCTCGTCTTAGTAAAATTCTGAAAATTAAACTCAGTGCTAGCAAGAAAATTAAGGCTATAGATGCATTCAAAACAAATTGCAGAGTACTGTGAATCAGATTTAGATGTCACCACCCTAAAAGCGCAGTTGAGGTATTCCACCTACCTAGGTCTTTAGGAGGAAGAGATGTCATAGATATTGTGAATCTCCATCTCCAACAACTGGAGAGACTGCTTCAGTACTTCCACGAAAAAGATAACGGAAGTGAGATACATCGGATTGTGACATACATTGACTGGAAAATCACACCATTGAATTTGTCTGATGAAAAAATGAATCTACAAAAGCAAATACAGACCAATGAAATGAAAATCAGCAACTAGAAAGAGAAGCAACTTCATGGACGCTACCCATACCAGATAGAGGGAGAACTGATGGACCGTAAATCGTCAATTAAATGGCTGTGCTTGGGAGAACTTTTTGCTGAAACAGAGGGTTTCATGGTAGCTATTCGGAATCAAGTAGTATCAAATAAAAACTACCGTAAATTTATCCTGAAAGACACTAACGTTCCTGATGACAAATATCGGCTATGTGGAGAACATAAAGAAAATATAGACATTATCAGTGGATGCAGCACTCTTTCATCCTCAGAATATACAAAACGACATGACGACGTTTGTAAAGTGGTTTATCAGCAACTATGCAACAATAATAACCTTTTGACGGGTAACCGAACACCATATTATAAGTACACACCCGAACCAATCATTGACACAAATAATCACAAAATGTACTGGAACAGGTTCATCATAACATTTAGGTCTCTATCATCTAGTAAACCGGTCATTATATGGCATGACAAGAAAAACAAGGAAGTGTATCTGATTGATGTTGCGGTCGCGCTAGCTCACAACATCTGAAAGAGGAGTGGAAACAAAATTCTAAAATATCAACCTCTAGCAAATGAGATAAAGGAAACGGGGAGCGACGTGGAAATGGTGACGATTGTACCAATAATTCCTAAGTTTGCATTTATTTATTGTGAAAAAAAAAAACAACTGAAAAAGTGTTGACAAAAGGGCAGAAGTGCACATTACCAGACACTGTAACATCTGTGAGGAAGTTTCTAACATTATGGTTGAATAGGCTGATTATGAAAGTTGAACATGTATCGCTTGTTCATGGTAACCGAGATGCATGTGTGGAAAGAAGTTAAAATGTGATAATAATAATAATAATAATAATAATAATAATAATAATAATAATAATAATAATAATAATAATAATAATACACATTCACCTTCACCGTTTATAGAAAATAGTGAAATTGTACTCTACTGGGATAGGTCTATTGTCACTGATAAAACTGTGGATTATAATCGTCCGGATATAGTAGTTATAAATAAAATACAAAAGTATGCAACAATTATAGATGTAGGCTCTCCACCGGCAAACAATCTCAATAAGACGGAATCGGAGGAGATTTTTAAATACCAGAATTTGGAAGCGGAAATCCAACATGTTTGGCAATTGAGTAAGGTTGAAATAGTGCCAATAATCATCTCAGCCACAGGAATGGAGACGGACAAATTTGCTTCAGGTCTTACAAAAATAGGATTATCAAAAGGAATCTGCATTACCACCCAAAAAGCTTTAATCCTACAGACTTGCCATATTGTGCGAAAATTCTAAAATTGAACGACGGACAAAGATGAATTTCTTTTCCGTCTTTCCTCAAATCTGTCATTACCAGTTGCATTTACCAGAGCCCAAGTCGTATGAGAAAAGAGTAAAGTATAATAATAATAATAATAATAATAATAATAATAATAATAATAATAATAATAATAATAATAATAATAATAATAATAGTTTTGCCCGAAGTATGACTTCACATTTTAAGCTCTCATTTGTCGGACTACCTTATGTCTCTGTGAAAATTTGTGAGTTTATTTAGGTTTTGAATGAGTGTGAGATAAGATTTTGTAATTCCTTGTACTATTGTGCTAGTATAAATTCCATCAAGAAGTAGAATCCTAAGATTGCTGAACAAACTGGTGTCAACAGAAGCTCCGAGATGTTGAGCGGAATGAAGGTGTCAGCCAGTGCCACTGGTGCAGGGCTGCTTCCTCGCCTTCCTCTTGCTTTGTCGCCAATCAAGATAGCTCGCGGGGAAAGTCCTAGTTCCTCTTTTCTTTTCTTTCCTTCCTGGCGCTTGCAAAGGGCGCGCCGATTAACTTGATCCCAGTTAATTGGCGACTCCTTTGAGAGACGAGGACCTTATCGTTGCGTTGCAACTTTTGACGTCGCCGACAAGAAGCTTGATGTCACTATTAAACCAAGTGCTCCTATTATCACTATGGTTCACAATTAGACCATGTTGTTTTCCTTTTTTGACAAATTAATAATGAGTGAACATTAGGTAAGATGTATTCTCTTCTATGTTCTAGTACGTCTAGAACTATATTCTATATTCAATGTAATTTTTACTCACAGTAATAGCTCAGCGGAGGAATATTGTCAAGAACAAGCATATTTCCTTGAATCAATACGATATGGCCTGTGATCCAGTAATTTCACATTTGCAATTTCCGTGACTAATTCTATATGAAAATTAAGTGAAAACGAGACGGAAATTATTTCTGCAAAATCGATTTATTGCTACTCAGGAAATGTACAGTACACGGGGAATAGATAAATAAATAATACGCTTTTCTTCATTTCCCTTATTTTCAACATCTACAGCTTTCTGTTTCTCTTTTCAATAAGCTATAATTATTAGATTTTTTTTCTTGTATACATCGAAAATTGCTACAAATGTAGTTGACATTAAAACGTCTTAAAATGGGTTTTCGTAGATGCTCGTGGGCAAGTTAATGATGAAATGCTTTAGTTTTTCAAAAAATTTCATTTCTAGTGGCCCGCATCAAAACTACAAAAATGGTTTTCCAAAAAGTAGCACGCACACTTCTCGAGAATAACAAATAAAGTACTCTGGTATAAACTACAATAAATGAAATATTTTATCAAAAACAGTCTCCTCGCATACTGAAATAACATAGTGTAGTATATACACAGGACAACAGTTATTTACGAACCAAAATCATAAAAATGCCGTTCCATAACGTACGTGATTAGCAAATAATCAACCGAGACAGGCGGCCTCTTCCTCCTTTACTTACATGACGTCAAATATATCGTAATCAATGACGCACTGAGCAGGAGAATCCAGCCGGGATGTGGATATACGAGTGTGTGTGTGTATATATATATATATATATATATATATATATATATATATATATATATATATATATATATATATATATACTTTTTTGAACTAATATAACAAAATTTGTATTTGCACAAAATGGTGTGATTCAGGAAATCTTGTTTTTAAATCAGACCTGGAACAACACTTGTATGTATTAAAGTAGAATACAAAGCGTGTAGATTACATGTAATTATAATAAAGAAAAGCAAAACTCCCATCGTGTCCAGCTTTGTCAGGTACTGCTTGATCGTTCAGAAGAAGAGAAAAACTTCTTGTTAAAGATCATAACTGGTGATTAATCATGGGTTTATGGTTAAGTATGACTTCACATTTTAAGCTCTCATTTGTCGGACTACCTTATGTCTCTGTGAAAATTTGTGAGTTTATTTAGGTTTTGAATGAGTGTGAGATAAGATTTTGTAATTCCTTGTACTATTGTGCTAGTATAAATTCCATCAAGAAGTAGAATCCTAAGATTGCTGAACAAACTGGTGTCAACAGAAGCTCCGAGATGTTGAGCGGAATGAAGGTGTCAGCCAGTGCCACTGGTGCAGGGCTGCTTCCTCGCCTTCCTCTTGCTTTGTCGCCAATCAAGATAGCTCGCGGGGAAAGTCCTAGTTCCTCTTTTCTTTTCTTTCCTTCCTGGCGCTTGCAAAGGGCGCGCCGATTAACTTGATCCCAGTTAATTGGCGACTCCTTTGAGAGACGAGGACCTTATCGTTGCGTTGCAACTTTTGACGTCGCCGACAAGAAGCTTGATGTCACTATTAAACCAAGTGCTCCTATTATCACTATGGTTCACAATTAGACCATGTTGTTTTCCTTTTTTGACAAATTAATAATGAGTGAACATTAGGTAAGATGTATTCTCTTCTATGTTCTAGTACGTCTAGAACTATATTCTATATTCAATGTAATTTTTACTCACAGTAATAGCTCAGCGGAGGAATATTGTCAAGAACAAGCATATTTCCTTGAATCAACTACGATATGGCCTGTGATCCAGTAATTTCACATTTGCAATTTCCGTGACTAATTCTATATGAAAAATTAAGTGAAAACGAGACGGAAATTATTTCTGCAAAATCGATTTATTGCTACTCAGGAAATGTACAGTACACGGGGAATAGATAAATAAATAATACGCTTTTCTTCATTTCCCTTATTTTCAACATCTACAGCTTTCTGTTTCTCTTTTCAATAAGCTATAATTATTAGATTTTTTTTCTTGTATACATCGAAAATTGCTACAAATGTAGTTGACATTAAAACGTCTTAAAATGGGTTTTCGTAGATGCTCGTGGGCAAGTTAATGATGAAATGCTTTAGTTTTTCAAAAAATTTCATTTCTAGTGGCCCGCATCAAAACTACAAAAATGGTTTTCCAAAAAGTAGCACGCACACTTCTCGAGAATAACAAATAAAGTACTCTGGTATAAACTACAATAAATGAAATATTTTATCAAAAACAGTCTCCTCGCATACTGAAATAACATAGTGTAGTATATACACAGGACAACAGTTATTTACGAACCAAAATCATAAAAATGCCGTTCCATAACGTACGTGATTAGCAAATAATCAACCGAGACAGGCGGCCTCTTCCTCCTTTACTTACATGACGTCAAATATATCGTAATCAATGACGCACTGAGCAGGAGAATCCAGCCGGGATGTGGATATACGAGTGTGTGTGTGTATATATATATATATATATATATATATATATATATATATATATATATATATATATATATATATATATACTTTTTTGAACTAATATAACAAAATTTGTATTTGCACAAAATGGTGTGATTCAGGAAATCTTGTTTTTAAATCAGACCTGGAACAACACTTGTATGTATTAAAGTAGAATACAAAGCGTGTAGATTACATGTAATTATAATAAAGAAAAGCAAAACTCCCATCGTGTCCAGCTTTGTCAGGTACTGCTTGATCGTTCAGAAGAAGAGAAAAACTTCTTGTTAAAGATCATAACTGGTGATTAATCATGGGTTTATGGTTATGACATTGAAACAAAAGTCCAATCTTCTCAGTGGATGGGTGAAATGTCTCTCAGACCCAAAGAAAGCTCTCCAAATTCAGTATAAGGTCAAAGTGATTCTGACAGTTGTTTTGATGCTAAAGGTGTTGTTCATCACGAGTATCTCCCAGAAGGCTACACAGTGGACCAAAATTACTATATTGAAGTTCTGAAACGTCTGAGGGACGACATCCGCCGCAGAAGGCCACAAATGCGGAGGTTTTTCCATCATGACAATTCAGCCTCAGCCAGACAGTTCCAGCCCTCAGAACTCGCGAGTTTCTGGCCAAACACTCGATCACTTTTCTTTCCCACCCTCCCTACTCACCTGACCTTGCTTCTAGTGACTTTTTCTTGTTTCCCAAAGTCAAAAGAACCTTGAAAGAAAAAGATTTGAGACGGTTCCTGAAATTATGGCAAATGCGACCCAGGAGGGACATTACAAAAGTAGCGTATCAGGACTATTTCAAAAAGTGAAAATACCTTTGGAATAAGTAAGGAGGAGCTGGGGAGGGGAGTACTTTGGAGAGGACCCAGACATCTTACCTGTAGGTCAAGTACATTTTGCTTTATGACGTCAGTCGGCGTATTGTTTGATCAGCCCTCGCATACTGGGACATAGCAAGAAAAACGCACATTATAATCTTGCCCGGCCGGGAATCAAATCCGGGGTCGTGTCATTGAAAAAGCGAGCACGATTACCAATGAGCTAAATCGCGAGGGCTTCAATTTCTTCTAGCACAGGAAATTAGTAATAAAGATATATGACGGCCCAATGTTTGGGGTCACTAATAGGCCAACATATTCTGAAAATATACTATTAATGAACTGGTAATAGTGCGAAAGCTACATATTTGTGCGTTTAGACCATTGTAGCTTCGGATAGTTTCGAAAATTTGTTTAGTGCAAATTTGAAAAAAAAAAAAAAAACAAATTATGTCGCCCAAGTACAAAAGCAAGAAGCAACAGGAAAGGCGGGAATGGCGTCGATGGGGCTGGTCAATTCTTAGAAAATCGAACAAGCTCAAGTTCAGAATTCTCCGTTAGGAGTTCCCTTATGCAATTAAAATATTTAAAATCAACCTTATCGCTATGAAATCACTGCATTATTTGGTGTTATTGAAACGACAACTGGCGTGCACACGTAGTTTTCTCCGCTCGCAATTCCAAAGTTTGAATGAGTTTGTGGATTGCTATATTAACTTGCAAAATACAATAACACCAGGTACACTTTACAAAGCTACATCAGGTAAACATTTTTTAAACTAAGATACTAGCTTGCTCGTGGCTTATAGCGAAGTCGCTGGCCTTTTACCACTGAGGTCCGGGTTCGATTCCCGTCGAATCTCATGTGAAATTTGTTCCAACAAAACGAGTTTGGCTGCTTCACAAGGGCTAGTCTAACCCCTGTGATGTGCCCTACTTCTAGCCGTATTCCTTTCCAATTCTGGCCGCTGGGTAGTGACGCAGGAGCGCCAAGTAGGAAGTGCGTAGGCGGAGATGCTACCTGGCGGTCCTCTTGACAACTGACTGCGACGTGACGTGGAATATGACAGATAACGTTAATGGAGGATTACTTCCCAGCGCAAAGCAGTCAACGCCCCCCCAAGGGACTTGGAGACGTGTTGGGTCAAATTGTGGAAGTAACAATTAAAAAAAGATATAAGAGTGTGTGAATAATGAAGAAATGAACGACTTTTGTTCATGTCAATTTGTCGGGAGCTATAAAAATATACCAAAAGGATATTTTGAAATAAAAATGCAATAAATTTAGTATTAAATGTATTAAATTGTGTTCTGTTATTAATTCATGAATTATGAATATCGAGAGCTTCATTTCGTTCCTTCACTTTCAATGTGTTATCTCTAGTAAATTCATTAATGTCTTTCATTTTCGCCCATAAACTATGCCCAGTGCAGAGCGACAAACATTTTCTTACGAAAAATGTAACGGTAGTTTAGATGTACCCACCCCAATTTATTCTAAGCTCAACCATTTATTTAAAGTTTCTTTTATCTATTCTTATAATTTAAATGCGATAAAGAGTTTTCTAAGAATTCGTACTTCATTACGTGCATGAAATAACTTTAGTTATGCATCATGTATTTATATCTTCATTACTAGGAAATTGCTACTGAGATTTATGACTTTCATGATCAAGAGATACCAATTTCCCAATTTCTAGCGCAAAGCATCTAGGCCTTAAATCACTCCACTCACTAGCATTAAATTAATTTCATCTCCCAGAGTAAAGAAATGACCCATTTATAACCTTGCTCTGAAAATAAAATGTCGGATTACATTATAACATCAGAAATAAACGAAAAGATCACATTATGTGCGTCACTGTTAATAATGAATACCTTAAAAAGGATAGTAATAAAAGAAAATTAAAGAAACTTATTTGATTTTCGATAATGGAAAATTGTATCTTTACCCTTTTAACTTTTATTATTAGATTTGTCATTCTAGGTATTATTATATTTGTTTTACGATGCATTGTGGCAGAATTACTATATCTAGCTTGATGCGATTTCTCCTTACTGATACGTAAATACATGGATAAATGTTCACATTTATAATAAAAACTGTAATTTTTCAACTCAAATCTCGTGATATAATAATTACATTTTGTCCAATTATTTATCCATAATTAATATTTAATTATTATGTTACGAAACATATGATGAAAAATTATTAAACGATGAAAAAAATTTACCAATAATAATGCTGAGAGAAGAAAACAGAATGAGTGACCAACTGCTCAATTACTTTAGGTCCAGAAGAGACCATGCAGAAAGACTAAAAGGATAAGAAGAAGAATCATTAATAGAAAAGATAATCCGTTTTTTATGTGTGATTTCGGAATGCAGAAGCGATTAATCAGATTAGTTGGTTTTGTGTCTGAAAATGTATTTTCACATGACTTGCAATGATGGAAATGCAAGCTGTGATTTCAATTCATGTCATGGAAAACATTAATTTCACCAAGCAATTCACCAAGACAAATGGCAATATGATTAGTTTTTAGGTAAAGGTAATTAACTTACTTCTAAAAAACAAAATCAACTATTACAATAAATAGCTCACGATTACCATATCCCGATGTGAATAAACTTACCTCCAACATCAAAAACACATCCTCATTAACATTTTTAACAAACACCTGAATGTCTCCAAAGTAAAACGAACCATTTTAAAATGTATGTTTTCCGTGGTTTCTCCGATCAACACCAGGACAATGCAGGAGCAGTACCCTACAAAACGGGCCACGGACCGCGCGCGATCTGTCCTTCCTCTTCCTTGTCCTATCCTCTCCCCTTACACACACACACACACACTAACATGCACTACACTACCATATATTCCGGGAGACCGGTCGGGAGCTTAGAGCTTGTCTCGTCTGGGGCGGTGCCCCGCTGGTGGGAGAGTCCTGGTTAGGGGGAAACCCCACTAGCCGACGGTACGTCGGCGCCGGATCTCGCCATCCAGCGGGGGAAAATCACCGCCATATGCCGAGAAAGAGCATGCACTACACTAACGGGACTAATGACCAAAGCAGTTGACGAGCCCGGAAACACGAAAAATCAATCAGTCAAAAAATCCAGTGATTTGATTAGAATTAATTCACTTCTTTACATTTATGGTAGCTTTTTCTCAGTAAATATGTCATTATTCACATCAGTAAATTGCTTTAATTACACATAATTGTTTTCTCACAGAATGCAATTTCGTTGCACTTACATGGCTTTCCTCTAAAATTATTGTAGATTGAAAAAACGTGTCTTGAAAGAAAATATTATGAAAATTTTGCTTTTGGTGAATACTGATATTTATTACTATTTTGTAAACATATCTTAATGAGTACAATTCATTTTTTGGCAGAAGATACTTCTCTGGTTTCCTTTGAACTTTTTAACTTTAAGGCGCCATTTCTCCATATTGTAACATTGTCATTCGCTTCATTTTATTCTAAGTACCTCAATTATCTTTGTAACGTAGCTCTTGACTAAAAGATGTAGAATGAGAGGTAAAACGTAGCTTGCTCATCGCACTATTCAGTGAAAATATAGCACAGGAACTGCGAAATATTGAACTAGAATCTTGTCCTACTACTTTGAAAAATTATACATGCTTCTCAGTCAGAAACCGAATTTTATTTCTCTTTGTCGACATTAATATTTTTTATATAAAAGAAACAGTAAACGTATTATCTCTAAACGTTCTAATTTGTTCTCCCATAAATTAATACCAAACGAAAACACGAGTCAACGTTTTTTTCTTTCCAAATGAAGTTTTAAATACCTGCTCAAACGAATGAAAACATGCATTACACTAACGGGACTAATGACCGAAGAAGTTGACGCGCCCGAAAACACGAAAAAATCAATCCATCAGTCAAAATGTATATCACTAATCTATGGTTGTTATATCTCTACGTTACAATTATATTAGTGTTTTAGTAATAATAATTTTAATTAATAACATAGGCAGATTTAAGCAAGACAACTCCGAGCAGCATGGGCAAGATCCGAGGTGAACATTCCTAACCCCGGATACTTCAGTTAATCTTAGAGTACTATTGTATGATAGATTGTGTGTATATATATATATATATATATATATATATATATATATATATATATATATATATTGTATAATATACATTACTACACACGCAGATTGCCTGGTGGGTTTTCTTCGCCACGCCGACTGCCTGGCGGGTTTTCCCACAGCAGCGGTAGAGGCGATACGGTGTGTACTTAACAGAATACAGTTGCTCGGAGTGAATAGCATGTAGCCGAGTAGTCCGCAAGCACATGGAGCACATACAGCTGTCACTTATTTCAAATTGTTTCTTCTACTTCCATCTTTGTGTATCAAAATGCTTTCAAACAATTTTGTATCTGTCAAATAGCAGGTTTTATGTTCAAGTATTTATTATTATTATTATTATTATTATTATTATTATTATTATTATTATTATTATTATTATTATTATTATTATTATTATTATTATTATTATTTGATTGATTTTTTCGTGTTTCCGGGCACGTCCACTGCTTTGGTCATTAGTCCCGTTAGTGTAGTGCATGTTTTTCTTCGGGAATGGCAGTGACGTTCCCCCGATGGATGGCGAGATCCGGCGCTGACCTACCGTCGGCTAGTGGGGTTTCCCCCTAACCAGGACTCTCTCACCAGCGGGGCACCCAGACGGGACAAGCTCCAAGCTCCCGACCGGTCTCCCGGAATATGTGGTAGTGTAGTGCATGTTAGTGTAAGTGTGTGTGTAAGGGGAGAGGATAGGACAAGGAAGAGAAAGGACAGATCTGTGGCCCGTTTGGTAGGGTACTGCTCCGGCATTCGCCTGATGTTGATCGGAGAAACCACGGAAATCTACCGATCAGAGCATCCGGCCGCTAGAATTTTCCTCCAGCCAGCGACTGAATTCGATCTAGCTAAAGAGCTAGTGCCGAAAATTCTGCCGCCGTCAGGACTCGAACCTAGGACTTCCCGGTCAGAGGCGCTGCAGTGACATCAGTTGATGCCACTGCATTGATGTCTTGCATGAAATCAATTAGGGGGATCAGCATTAGGTTGAATCCGATTTTTATACCCCAGGGTTGTTAGTCATGGGGGAAGGAAGATGGAATCATGATAATGAAGAATGAATAGCCGGCACACACAAACAGACATACAAAACACACCCATCCCCTAGGCGGGATTCGACCCCGATCCTTCCGTCGGAGATCGCAACGGCACTATTGCCTTAGCGATCTTGGCTATCCGGACTAGCATTATCATTCTCATCATTATCATCATCATTGTTATCATTGTTATCATTGTTATCATTGTTATCATTGTTATTATTATTATTATTATTATTATTATTATTATTATTAATTGGATCACTTAGTAGCTAAACGAATGAAGAATCTTGTATTTTTTCTGCAATCTAGGAAGAAGATTCGGACCGTGTAAAGCGACCGTTAGTGTGTAGTACAGCGTGTCGTAAATAAAGAAGTAACGTTCTCCGAGTGGCCCAACCCTGCAACCGTTGCCGTATAGAGCTCCCCCAAGCCATGACATCGCTCCCCGGAGGGTGGTAAAGTCCACTTTGGAAACTACTGCTCTACGGTTACTTGAAAATCAACCTATCGTAACAGAGGAGAGTGGCGTAAACTGAATATAACGCTCACCCATCTCTTCGCGAGAAGAAGAATTGGAACATGTCTTTTTTCTTCCGAATATGAGAGTAACAATTCACTACGCTATATGAAGCACTTACGAAATAATTGATATATTATCACACAACATAGGAGTTTTAGATAATGTCTAGTTTACTGTTATGAAGTAGATACCCCGAATTAATTATTAAAACTTCTATTAATTCATAGCACATGGACTACATTTATGATGTCTAAAACGCGTATTTCAGCATTACATCCTAAAATGACAATGACAATGCGTTCTTTAATTATATGGTTTTCAGAATTTCATTATTTAACATTGTACACAAGGTTGTTTCGTAGTCGAATTATTCAGTGATGGCAATTCAGTTAATTAGTATAAGCTCGTAACATCATCATAGGTAGTTTCAGTGCTTTTTATCATGGACAATTGCCTCGCATTATATTCCAGCTGACTCTGTTATGTTTATTTTCTAGAAATATCCTTGAATTGGGCAGTTTTGCTAATGTTGATCTCAGGTCCCACAAAATTCCCTGAAATATCCTACCAATTTTAATCTTCCTGACCTCTCGATCTGCGAGTGAGTTTCATAGTGACTGAACCGTTTAAGTGGTAGGCTGCGAAAAATTAAAAACAAGAAAAGTCCCTGGTCCTATATTAGATAAGCTAGTTCGATTGATTTTCAATGAATTCTCATGACTCGGATTATTGTTTGTTATTGAAATTGTATTGAAAATATTATTGAAATTTGCCATCCTATATTTTTAAATACTTTTATATGGAACATAGATGGTCATGATTTCCCATGACCTTTCACAGTGCTTTAATCACATTTTCATTATTATATATACATTTTGAACCCGTTTAAACATGTTACTACATGAGTTTTTGCAGCAAATAATGGTGAATTCTTGATGTTTCAGATTCATAAAAATCATACAGCTTTTCTTCAGATAGCTAAGAACTTAGAGAAGTTGCTATCATTTTTATGATTATTTGTTATATACGTAATAAATGAAAATGTAATAAACCATATATTAAAAAACTCAAATTATTTCCCTGAGAAACGCAAAACTCGAAATATATCGGTTAACTGTTGGTGTAACATAGCTCACTCTTTATTTCTACGCCTCAATTGAGGGTCCAATTTGTTAGTGGAAGCTCTCCGAGAGTATACAACGATGCATGTTTACAGCTGCCTGTAACAACTATTGTGGTAGCAACGATCACCGTAGCGGAAGTGGCAGGACGGGTCTGAGAGGGGAAAGTGATGCAGAGGGAGTTGGGGCAGAGCAACGGAAAGAGGAACAGGGCGAAGCTGAGCGATGGGATGAGGTGGGCAGAATGAGATCGGACAGAGCGGGAAAGGTTCCAGACAGAGCAGGCAGGGTAGGGAAGAGATGATAGATGAATTTATTCCATTTCCTCCAATAAATGATTGCGATTAATATACACACGGGCAACGCAGTGTGCTTCAACTAGTAACGGATATAATTGCACGTGTTCATTCGGTTGAGAGTGACATTTTTTCTCCAGCAGTCAGTGCTGTTTTATTAGTTGCCTTTATTTTTGTAATCACCATATACATGTGGAATTTTGTTTTACAACTTAATTAATGTTATTGTTATATGTACTAATGAGTTTCGTCAGTATTCTTTATGATTGTTTATTGTGTATGTCTATTTAATTGGCATACTCTTTCCAATACGTTTTCCTCAATTGTGTGAATTACATGACTGATCACTAGACATCCGATGTTTCGGGAAATGCCTATTTTTTTCTAGAGAACTTATTTAAAGGCTGATAATATATGTCCACGAATCATGACAAATGATGACATATGACGAAGTTTTAAAATGCTTATTTTCGCTTATTTTAGCATAAATGCCTATTTTTTTGCATAAATATCTTTTTTTAAACTTTTTTGCCTTTTATTTATTATATTTATACACAATGCAAAGATATCGTAAAATCGGCAATGGTCCAACGTGACCATTCATTACGAAACCTTCAATTCACGTCTTAGTATTTCAAATTACGAGAGAATTCCTAAAAGTATATCAACTAATTTTTCTCCATTTCCCTATTTCATAAATACCAGGCATGATCTGAGATCATGGTCGATTGACAATACACTGAAGGCACCGAAATTTTAAGTGGAAATAAATATAAATTCCCAGAATGTTTAGTGTTGCTAGTGTTGGGCTGCTAAAATATATGCCAGTCACATCGTTCAGATATCCTTCTCCACATTCAAACTGATCTTGTCTCCAAGTCGTCGCAAATTTGAAATTGCGATCCTTGAAAAGTTACTGGTAATATGCAAATATTACTGGTTAATGGAAACTATTAAGAATAAAATGTAGAAGAGTTGTAAATATGTAAATCTAGTTTTACATTAAATGTACGAACTGGTTTTGTGCATTTAAGTTTACAAAATAATATAGACAAAAATTACAGTTTTTCCATTTTATTGTCAACGAAACTTATGACAGTGCCCTTTTTCTCCTTATTCTTGACATTTTCGGTGTCTTTTTAGGCGCCTAAAAGACGATTTTTTAGTGCCTAAACATCCGATGTCTACTGATCACTCAACATCCGCGTACATAAATATAACGAGAGTTTTTATGTATTAATTTACAAGTTGTCTGCAATAGGCCACTTCATAATTGTCACGAACGGAATACTAGCCACCTCCTCATACAAAAAACGATTCTCTGTTTCTTCTTTTTGTTTTGTCTCTTGAAACTCTCTGATTATTAACTCGACGATTAACAAGTTTTCGTATTTTTATATCCCTTAACTTACTGAGTTGCCAGAACCTAGATAGACCACATACATGAATATAAATATCGTTCAATCACGCTCAAACGAAGACAATGACTCGCTTCCGCAGTTATAGCAGATTGCAAACAGTGACACCATAGGGCTAGCGGAAAAACCTATTGGATCTAGACTAAAACATCCATGGAAATAATATCTGCTACGCTTCTCTCTACCGTTCGTCCCCACCGCTTCCACTTTCCGTCGCGGCTTAATGCAATTATCGCCATTTGGGCGCGGGGAGGGGGCGTGGCCAGGGAGCCTCCCATCGACACTGCATCGAGTGCGGCGAGGCGACCGGCTGCACAGATTCTCATCGCGGCGAGCAACAAGTTTCAGAAATCTGCTTTGGGAAGTACTCGCTCTCTAGTTTAGATATGGCCTCTTCTCGTTGCCTCAAATACCCATTATATCTTCTAAATTTAGTCTCTGTGATCGAGAGAAGTGTGGTTCAAGAAGATATTCTTACTCCCTTCTCCGTTTCCTCTTCTCTGTCTTATTTTTCTCCATCTTCTTTTCCTTATATTTCTCCTTCTCTTGATCATGACTATTATTATTATTATTATTATTATTATTATTATTATTATCATCGCTATATTATCTTATTTTCTTCTCCTCCTAATTTTGAAATTTCATTCCTGTAATACTCTTCCTAAATATAACTCATACTTTGGGAATTTCCCAGATAAATTCGAAAGCACTCGTATTACGTACGAGAATGCTGTTTTCAAACGAAAACAAAAGTTCAGTATGTAAAGGCTCTATGTGAGTTTTGTATAGAATTGATATTAAATAGCTATTTGGATCTTAAAATTACGCATTTTAGCTATCATTGCCAACGCTGCGACATGTATCTACGGACATTGGCTGGTGTTGCGGAAGCTTACGTTTGTTTGATAATTCTTCGGTTACAATCAATGAATTATTCATTTCTTAACATCAGAGCCTGTCGCTGAAGATTAGACTTCTAATCTAATGAGAGAAATGCAATGAAAAACGAAAAATTATGGTGTACAGTATAACACACCGACTCGGAACATTTCAATTAGCAAACATAGATTGACATAGTGCCACAAAAGTTTGTAGATAAGGCAGCAACAATTTCTATAGAAACAAAAATATGGAAATAGTGTAATAATAATAATAATAATAATAATAATAATAATAATAATAAATTATCCCGATAGTTGTTTCAAGCACCGGAGTCATCCCTAGGAGTCTAATTTGAGGCCTTAAGCAACTGGGTTTGAATGAAAACCTGTACAAACCTATGCAGAAGGCAGTTTGTCAACAAGGATAGTGCGGAAATTCATGGGAAACAATGTATTATAAATTCTTATTAAAAAATAGATGTATTGTGCTTTGATTTTGTATATCTGTGCAATTCATTCAAATGTGTCAATAAGATGAGAAAATAAACATAATAATAATAAAAACAACGAATAAGTGTGTCAGTCAACATTTGTTTTCATCATGCTCATAAGCAGACACAATTCACAGCAATCAACGATAGCTCTAGCACCAAAAACTATTGAACCTACGGAAGTCCGGCACATTCATACATCCCATTCTACCCTGCCTTCCCTAGCTTCCGTCGCGGCTTAATGCAGTTCTCTCCATTTGCGCGAGGAGAGGGTGGCTGGTAGGGAGGCTGCCATCGACAGCGCATCGAATCCGGCGGCCGGCTGCACAGATTCTCATCGCGGCGAGCAACAAGTTGGCGGAGACGCCTCGCCGGCCGAGCGCGGCCTTTGCGTGAGGCGACTCTGAAGATTCAGCGCTAAGCGTGGCCTTCATTAACTTACATCATTAACGAAATCCAAAAGGGCTCCGTTCTGAATGTTTCGCAACGTCGCATCGGGGTCCATCGAGCCTAATTTCCTTGTAAATGAGAGAACGCGGCCGCTGGAATACGAGGCGAATTTTCCGCTCGTCCGCTTGTGTATGTTTGGTACTTCGCGTGAGCGAGAGAGGGTTTTAAAACCGACTGTGTGTTCTTTTAAATAATACAATGCGGGAGCTTCCAGCTCGCTGAGGGGTCGCGAGTAAATCTGCCAGTTGGATGTTGCTTCGTCGAGTGGTGCGGCTACGTACGGAAAACGAGTCTACCGGGTAAGGGAGATGGAGTTAATGTTACTTTATTTGCTGTATAAACACCTACGCCAGAAACCGACCGACGAGATTCCTCCAAATTAAAATATTTTTTTTGCGTATATTACCATATAAAAAAGGTAGATCAGAAAAAGGTTTGTAAAGTTGATATAATTTAGTTTGATGATTTTCGTTATAAGCAGTAAAAACTATGTACCATAGAGGGAAGAAGTATAATCTGCGCACGTTTTCTTGAGCTCCAAAATCCCACCCTTTTACTATACATAGTTGAATGTTGAATGAAAATTCCAGCAGAACGCAGTTAGCACCATTTGAAAACTAAAACGTTTCACTCCCCAGTAATGTAAAACTTATTTCATTGGTAATTACAGCTTTGATCGTAGTATTCCTAACAAAATAACAATCTACACCCCCGACTCTACTCCTCCCACAACTGGCAAAAGTTGAACTACACTAAACGAACGCATAATAAAGCTACATTTACGTCCTTAAGAAAAAAAGGGCCCATTTCAAAATTTGCTCAATGAGTCAGGGAAACTGGGCGAAAAAACTAATCAAGATTGGGGTTATTGGCCCAGAAACTGAATTATAAGACTCATTTCAGGCATATTTAATCCATTTAAAATTATTTAGTACTGTAACCGTACCTCCTCACCTCACCGTACCGATTACAAAAGTAGATCTGTCATTTGCCTACTTCGCGACGTGTGATTACACCGTCACGCATCCCTGGGAATATCTCAATTTACGGATAAACTTCCCTATTGGTAGTGGGTTCGTCTTTGTTAAACTACTGATCAATTAACAAGCCACAATTTTTCAGTTTTAAATGACAAATAACATATATTCTATTGAATGAAAATCACTGTACAAATGAAATTCACAGATCCTCCTATGTTCTCATTTTTCGTAAAATCATGGTAGCTAATTCCCTACCTAAACTGCAGTTTTTCACTAAAGTAATAATAACTCAGATCCCTGTTTACAAGAAAACAAGCAATGGATACATATTTACACTTCACAAAGAATATCACACATGAGACACACAAATCATAGTACAAATATTCATCCTGTAAAAGAAAAATACATACACACAATACTCGAAATTCACTACTACCTTTTAAATCACTAATTACGTTACACTCAATAGTCACATTTGACCTTCGGCTTCTACATAGCCTTTCAACACAAAATTTTGTTTCATAACGTCTCTTAAATGATTTGAATCATTAAAATATGACTCTAAATAAATAATTCTGTACAAAACAACTTCTATCATAAACATAAAGAATTACTTTAATCTGATTCTTGTTACGACTGTCGAAAAGAAATAAAACCACTGGCTAGCAAGACCAATGTTCTAAGAAACTTGCCCGATCAACGTCTGTTTTTGAGGGAAGCTCACATTACAACGTTTTGGCTAGTATAATGATAATCCTATCTCACAAGTTTTTTCCAGACTGAAATCTAATGAGTGTTCTTTCTGTGACTCACAACCGGCGAATTCCTCAAGTTGGTCCCGCGCTGTGTAGCTGGCCCGTCGCGCGACCCTCGCGCCTCAAGGTCGTCGTTCTTCTGCAAGGTCCCTGCGTTGCCTGTCGCACTGAAGTATTCCGAACACCGTCTTCCCGTCGTTCGGCGAAAATTCACCACAGCTTTCGCAGAGGCGATGGTCGCATCAGAATGCGAGTCCGAAACTCCAAGTTATGACTTCGTAATGGCAAAAGTCAAACTAGTTGTTGGATAATCCGTCTTTCTCATAACTCTCAAAATTCCATCATAGGATTTCCAAAGTGAAATTCCCAAAAATAAGAATAAAGAATATATATATAAAGTATGGAATATATGAAAAATATGAAAGCTGTAACAAAGAAGAAACATGTCCTATGTTACAATAGTCCTCTTTTCTAGCAACAAGAATGCAGCAACGTGGTTTTACAGATTCATTTCGATCTATTACCGCCGTCGTTCTTTCATTCATTGCATTCTTGTTTAATATTCATTTACTAATTCCATGTAATCTCACGATATTCACAGTACGTAAATCCATGAAAAGTGCTCAGTCAATTACCTTTTATTAAAGCTTTTGTGTTCCGCAATCTTCGCGTGTCCCTCGTCGACTATGTGGCGTACTCGTAGGCAACCGTTCTCCTCGACGCCTCGAACCAGAAAGAGAGCGAGCTCTTTTGACGCAAGTTCACGCCACGTCCGTATTTCCACGAAAATTTCCTGATTGGCTACGGTCTGAGTGCGTTCAGAAATCCTTCTCTGACTTACGCCATCTCTTCGCCACTGTAGAAACTACGTGTAGGGCCTAATGTCGGGTATTATTGCTTCCATTTTCCGTTGGTTATAAATGTGACCGGCGACAAGCGGTTACAGTACAAATGTTAACTAATGCATTTTATATAATTGAAGACCTCGGGACAATAACATGTTATGCCACTAAACGAATATTTGAGAAAAAAGAAAGAAAAAGTTTAATCATTTCCATAAGTACTAAGTGAGATAAAGCCAAGATATTTCTTTCTTACATTCTTACATGTGTATCAACATTCACAAAATGAAATACCTGCATTATTTCCAAAAATACGTAAACTGATACATTAACTAATTCGAAATACACTAATATATCAATTCCATAAGAAATGTGGCACAGCATGTCATTGCTTCAAGGTCTTCAATTGTTAAAATAAATAAGTATTTTTTTCTTTTGGTGGTGAGTACAGTCTCTAATTGTATAGAAACAGTTATGCGGCAGAGAAAATTTTATTTGGAATTTAAAGTCTTGCATCAATTTTAATTGTTTAATGCCATCTGACAATGTGTTGTAAAGTAACGTAGGTGAATTATATACAGGTTTCTTGTAGTGAGCTCTTGATACTGAGTCACTACCGTCAACAAACTAACCTAAAAATAACGATATGTATTTGGACACGTCGACCAACGAACCTGAATGGAAAATAAATCAAGTAATTTTCAAGAAGTTATATAGTGTTTGTAAGTTAAAATTCTGTTTTAGAAAGTAGGAAAAAATAGTGCAATATAGTACATTATTGAAACTAGTGGTACTACATCACATACCTTCTTATATTATTTGTAAGGGCTATTCAGTATTTTAATATTACATGAACCTACAAAAGTGTTTAGATACATACATGCATATATATATATATATATATATACATATATATATATATATATATATATATATATATATATATATATATATATATATATATATATATATATGCGAGTTTAAAATACTTAGGAAGCAGGATCTTTTGAGTATGAGAAAGGTCTGAACCCTTGACACAATGAATCAGATAAAATACGAATAAAATGACCATATATTCAATGAAAAATTACAGCGGCACAATTATATAATAGGATTATGCACTTTAAATAGTTGGTCACTGAAAAAAAAAAACAGAAAACACGGCAAAACAAAAAATTGGCGTCACCTCGACTGCCTGAACAAACTTACCAATTACAATTCCACAATTTGCTCATTCCTCTTTCTGAATTTTTATCTACCACATTATTTTTTACTCTTTCTACTCTCTAGTTTTTCCGTGCACGGTTTTAAAAATGAGTTTTACACTTGTACTAAGGTATCCCGTTCACAGGTGCTAGCCTTGGGATTCGCACTCACTATAACACTGTGAACTTTAAAGAGAAAAAAAATAAAACGTAACATACACGTTACTTAAATCTGACCCCTTTACATATCACAGAAAGCAATTACTTTTAACACAATACATAAACTATACTTTTAACACAATACATAAACTATGACTTTTTCAGATAACATCACTGTACAACATGTGAAAATCATGAATTATTTAAGAAAAATTGTACAATTGTACAACCTCTTTGAATTAATTTAATAACACGTGCAGTGAATAAACTTGAAACTGCCACTCACATCGTTCGGAATACTTCTTCAACCTATTCTGACCTATCACCCATTTTTAACACGAATTGTCGTGTATTTACTGCTATTCTCTTTCCCCAACTGATCGCCGCATAAAAGTTGCCAGTTCTTTTACCTCAACAGCTCCGCATCGCTCGCCTGTAGGTGACCTAGTGGATTTTCTGCCGCTCGCAGCCTCGCGTTGCAACCTGTCTTCGCTCGCTGTCCCACGATGATACCAGTTTCCTTCCCTCGAGCTCTGGACTCCGCCACGCCTCCAATTTACACACCCTTCTCCCATTCTCCGGACTCGTACGATTCTCGTTCCAGTCCAAATCTTTCTCGCCTACGCTTCTCTCTTCCTGGGGTCATCCTTCTTCTGCCGCGCCTCGTACAAGTTTGTTCGCGCTTCCAGCCTCGAATAATTAATGTTGCTGAATCCATGCTTTAATTGCTCGGCCTACCTACCACACTTTGTGCGTGTGTGGTCTCAGCGTGCAATACGAGATGCTGGATTTACTGAATGTCCTTCTGCGCGAATTTTACAAATTTGAAATTATTTCTAAGTCAAACAATCACTTCACTTGCTCTCTCAAATGTTGTGAACGTTAATGCGAAGAATGTTCGTGCACTCCACTTCTCAATTACATCACTTTCGTTGATACGCTTCTCAAGCTAACTTTTAACTACCAAGTTAAAATAAACTCTTATGCTATTAAGTTACAAACGCCTTCAGAACTCATTATTACTCAAGGGATTATTACTCAAGGTCACCTACCTCCTCCCAAAATCGAGGTAATTCTATCTGAGAGGTCGGACAGGCTTAGATTTGACGACGAATCTAATCCAGTGGTTGGTGACTGTTAGTTTGTTCACCATCCACGCCCTATCGACAGGGAGGAGGATTCGCTCCTTTTGAAAAAGTAGGGAGGTGACAATATATATATATATATATATATATATATATATATATATATCACTCGGATCGAACTCTGGTTTTAAGGTTCATAGATTTTGCACCATTTTTATAAACGTGGTTATGACTTTTCGAGAGAAAAATTAACGAAAACAATTTTGTGCTATTCTTAAATGACTTCACCTCAAGCAAAAGTTACGTAAAAGATTCCCATATTTTCGAAAAATTGTACACAACCTTATTTTAATATTTAAGTTTTTAGATCAGATTTGTTCAGGAGGTTCACTGAACTTTTTCAAAGTTCATTTTTTGCTGTTTTCGATAATACAGAGTTAACCGAAAATAAGATCTGCACTATTCTTGTAAGCGTACTTTGTTGTATTGGAGAAAAAATAAAAAGAAATTTTGAGCTTGTTGAAAAAATCGTATTTTTGAAACTGCCAATATTTCACGTAAAATTACGCGAAAATTTATCTTTTCGAAAAAAACTGTACACAACTTTTTAAAAATATCTATCTTTGAAGAACACATTTCATTTAAAGAATTTCTATCTTCTTAACGGTAGTTGTAGGAAGTCGCCGAAAAATATTGGAATTTTTGCAATTTTTCAAAGTTTAGGAAAATTAAACCTGCACCGTTTTTAAACGTACAGTACTTTCCTCTCACCGGGGGAAAATCTAAAAAAAAATGTTGAGCCATTTTTGAGAAAATTTTGAAAATGTAAAGCGTCATAAGAAGAACCCTCAAATATCAACATTTTTGTTTAAAATTCGCAAGGCCTTGACTTCGGCCAAATCGGGGAATAGCAGTTTTGGAGAACGTCGTCTGAACTCTTTAAAGTTTAAAGAGTTACTAGAGTCTAAAGTTTAGACGCTAGTGTTGACGTTAGACGGGCGGACAGACGGGCGAACAGATGGACGGACAGACGAAGGGATGGGCGGTAACGTGTTAGACAAGTTCGTTACTAGTGCATGTAGGAACAATGTGTATCCAGTTTTCGACTTTACAATTTCACAATACCAATTTTCAATCAAAAATCGCTGCATTCCTCTGTGGCATTACAACACCTCTATACCACGTAAGAGCCTTGGAGGCAAGAAAGTAAGAGAGAATACAGAAGAGAATGTCTTCTAAAAGAGTATTTGTACTCTTAAAAGAGTACAGCCGGGTAAACCTAGAAATTGTTCAATATGTTCACCTAATATTATAATATAACGTATCAGGTAGAAGATTTCGGTAAGACAAAATATGCAGATGTGTATTTTCGGGACGCTGCAAATTGAAATAAAATAGGATGTTTTCTTACGAAATAAGCCTACACTTGCCGATTTTTTCTTCTGATTTATTGGACTTTAACGACATAAATGTTCAAATATTATTCACAAAAGATATTCGTTTCCCCGTGGGTTAAATGTTTAAAAAAATAATTCTTTCTAAGAGTATGAAGAGACAGTTGTTTCATCTACTTTTCTCACTGATACAGCCACTTATTTTTTGATATACTCATAAAACGCCATGAACATCATACTGTGAATACAGTAAAACGTTAAAGTATCTGGAATGTCGTTTTGAAAGACTGTTGTGCAATACACATCTTTCTTATTTTCTTGAGGGATTTGAAGCTAATTGTTAATGACATATTACTTTTGCTTTTAAATTACTTTTCATTGTCTTTATTTCAAAATTCCTTAAACTCGTGCAGTATATTGATGTATCACCTAGTATAATTTGCAACTTAAATACGGAGTTATCGAGAAAAGTGCAATAGTTATTTAGTTAATTTTTGGATGCTACCCAGCAACAATACAACTCATAAATACAAAGTGGATAATTGTTATTCTTCGTCATCTTTTTTCTTACAAATTTAACGCATTTAAGAGTTGTATAAATTAGTAGGTGAAATGGTAAAGTATCACACGCAACGAAGTACAGTTTTGTGGTAAAGTGGAACAGTAATCAAGTATTTTGTTTCATACTCACCCTTGTCATATACATTCTGCGTATCACGTCACTTCACACCAATTATTGTTAATGATTATTATCATTTTAGCAGGCAGTCTATGTAAGCCCGTAAAGATATCTCAATATGATGTGTGAAAACGATTTTAATAGCAATGCAAAAATGGAAAATATATCAATATACAAATTAATGGAATATTCTTTATCAACTCACCCTTTTACTGTTTTTATCTTTATTAGGCTATTCTACGTTACACTTAGTTTACTTTTATCTACATGTTTTGCAAATAATGTTTTTGATATAACCTCAATGTCTACGTTTTGTTGTTATTGTGACATTTTGTGCTGGAAATAGAGCACCTAGGATGATTTTTAATGTCATTTCGAGACTTTTTGAACGTTTGAATTACACCGACATATATCCT
>BLKR01011665.1:0-29205 GCA_011170035.1 Teleogryllus occipitalis
TCACCTCCAGAAGCGGCTGTTAGCCTAGTATATCAATAAAAGCAAGGAAGTTCATGCAATTGCGTGTTTTTTGTAATGGTTGTACGTTTCTGAACGGAGTTGAAATTAACTCCGTATTATTCACGGTGAAATGTAGAATTTGAAATAAAAAAGTTTGCATGTAATGAATAAATAGCATATTTTAGGTATTTTTATAAAAAATAATATAAACTTTTTTTTGCATTTTTTTTACTTTCTGCATAAAAGGATACAAATATTAATTTTCGAGGACAAATTATTACAGAGTGTAAATCATAAACTTTCTGATAGCTTCGAATATACTTAAAAAATAACTTTTAGACGACTGACTGCTAGGAGAAGCGATGTAAAATTTGGGCGGAAATAAATCACTCCTTTAAAAAACATTCATTTCATTTGCATCTATCACATGTGAAAGAAATACACTGTGCGTAATTATACATAACCGACAATAATAATAATAATAATAATAATAATAATAATAATTATTATTATTATTATTATTATTGTTGTTGTTATGTAGTGGCAGCATAGATAATGTGGTACTTCCTGATTATAATTTCGGGATATCAGAGGTATCAACCACAAGTAGTAGACAAAATACATTTACAATGCAGAAAATTCAGCCATACACGTGTTTCGGGATTTTCGCCCCGTCATCAGTGGCTCCAAGTAACATAGATTAAACATCACATTAAGTAAGCATAGTGTTTATATCACTATGTGCACTAAGCAATATGGTCTTTTTGGCTACTATTTAATTATGGTTGGGCATATTTCAACACAATCAGTACACATCGATCGAAATATTATAGCTTCTTTACTTTCTCCCTGCGCAGTAGAGAGAAAGTTATGTAATGCTGCACGAAAAAACGGTGTATTTTCGGCAAAAAACTCTTATTACAGGGCCCTGGTAACGAAAAATTACAGGGCCCTGAATAAGACCGGTTGCTAAATTTAGAAAAAAAATCCTCTAACAAGTGGTGTAGCCAGAATAAATTTTTTGTGGGTCCTTGATACAGAAAAATCGCATGACGACAAATCTGTTAGTCCGTCCGTACGTAAGTCTGTGAACAACGCTAGCGGCTAAACCATTCAGCTGATTTTCTCCAAAATGTATATTCCCCAATCGATCTGGCTGATGTCGCGGCCCCTTGAATTTGAAACCGATATTCCAATTTTGGGGAGTACATTACGAAACCCTTGGGATATTTTCCAAACTTTCCTAAAAAAAATTGTTCCATCGTTTTTTATTAAATTTTGTTGTTGGATAGTGTGAAAGACGTTTAAGAGAATGGTGCATGTCTCACGTTCGTTGAAAACCTTACTTTTCGAAAATTGCAAATGTACAAAATTTGTTCGGGTCTTCCTACAGCTAAAATAAGCTACAATATTAAAGATAGAGTTTTTCCCTTAATGAAATCTGCTCCTTAACGATAGATATTGAAGTAAGTACATGTACAATTTTTTTTGCGTAATACTTTTCGCGTAATTTTGCGTTAAAATAGGGGAAGAAATGCGTGTTGGTTTTTGCACCAACAGTTTTTCCGGGAGATATACAATTATTCAAAGAACACTGAACAAAACTGAGCCCCAACAAGAGAATGAAGTAGATTTTGGCAAGGTATTTTGGATAGATTGATTGTTTTGCGTTTCCGGGTGCAACAGCAGTTGTTAATCCCCGTAAGTATATTGCACGTTACGTCCTGGGAGATGGCGCTGTTTTACCACGCTGGAACTTGAGATCAACAGCCGACCTAACGTGGATTTGCGGGGATCCCTCCTCCAGGTATCTCCGCCCACAGGGTACCGCCCTAGCCCTAACAAGCAATAAGATCACGACAGGTCTTCCGACAGCTGTTACCTGAACCTTCTCACCCGGTTTACTTTATGCTTCGAACACCGAATAAAACAATTTCACACACCAATAAAAATATGTTATAACGCCATTCGGTTTACGGGCGTGAAAGGGCACAGACAAGCATGCGTGCCCAGAGCGAAATTAAATCCGCGACCCTTCGCACCCAGGCAATGCATGGGGCACTCTGAGCCACCTCAACTATCTATGATCTACACCAGGGTTGAACAATTGGCGGCCCGCGGGCCCCATGCGGCTCGCGGTGCCATCTATTCCGGCACGCGAAAGGTTATTTCTCAAAAGTAAAAGACTTTGCAACCATGTCGAGAGAGAACATCCCACTTGGCGCACACGCCCTGTCGTGGTCAATATCCCTAATGTAAAAATACGTTAAGTTTAAATCTAAGAATTATCTTTTTCGAGTAAATTCAGAAATTCAAAATCATCCCAATGTGTTTCCCTGCGTTATGCATGCCAGAGCTCAACATCTTTCTGAAAATATAATTGACTTTTTTATTTACCAAGATCTGTACATGTATGTTGTAGGAAATATGACAAAGAAATCCTTCTGACCACCTTTTCTTAAAAATGTTATACTCCAGATAATTATAACCTAGGATTTTTTGTGAAACAATCTTTTTGTCATGTGTCAGACGATTGCTGGGCATTGCGTTTACGAACACTCACAAATCTTTGAATTTAAAAACACACTTCTAACTGAAACTGGCCAAGAAAACTGGCTAACGCTTCTCTAACAATAGTTTTGCTCTACATGTTTTCCTGGCAGAGGAAATGCCGAATGCTTTTAATAGACCAATTACACCTCACAAAATGAAATAATGAACAAATGACGGCAGATAAGCGTTCATTCCATTAGTTTTATGATTTTGTTAAAATTTAGTGTTATAATATAAAACCGGTAATAATAGCAAGCGATAAAGCATCTGGAACCCACTACTTAAAGCAAAAATCACGAAATTTGATTTAGTGGAATGCTCAAACTTCTTTCTCTAATCAAAAACCCTTAGTGTTTTAAGAATAAAAATGTTTGCAATTTTCTTAATGCCGGAGGTTTTAATGAAACTCGGAACTATACCATACATAAAAAGGCGCTTTCTTGTCTACGAAAATAATTTCAAGAAAAATGTTTCGGCCATTTTCCAGAAAATGTTGAAAATGTCATAGTACTTCATGTCGGTACCTTTAAAAATTAAAATATCATAAAGATTTCTGGAACGGGACGACTAGATCTTACTCCTGACGTATTTACCAAGTTTGTGCTCAGAAGCTTCTCGTCTGATAGAATTACGCGTGACACATCCATCCATCTGGATATCCGCTCTTATATACAAATCGAGTTTCGGGTACAAAATTGCATGCATCTCCTCTCCACTTGCACCATTTTAACCCTCTTTGGAACAGCAATAATAGACCATAATAACGAGTGTGCGAAGTTACAGCTGAAGAGAAATTTAAACAGGGATTTTGCGACCGATATTCGAGATCATATTGTTGAAGTGATTCCAGTGTCTTCTCTCTCTATACTATAGGATAAGGAGGAACAGTAAAAGAAGGCTTTCTGCCTCCTGTTTGGAATTACTTAAGAAGCGTTCTTAATGTTAATGTTACTTAAATTAACGACTTGAGAGATCCATAACCAACTTGAAATAACCACATAATATTGGGTCAGAAGAAATTACCTACAAGAATGAACAAATCCGGGTATGCATGAATTATGAAGAAATTAGTTTTTAAACACATCTGTTGATATAGTGCAAAGTTCGTTTTCCGCATTCCCGCGAGAATGCGAACAGGTATGTTAAATGCAAACATTGCCAAACACTTATCAACAAGCATCAGATGATAAACGTATTTCATCATGGGGGTAAACAAATGCAATCATCTATAATTGCATCAGAACACTATCCTTGCCAATCGTACCAAAAATACTTCCTGGCTAACCCAAGTAGTGCCTTCCCACAAACGTAATAGTAGGTACACTCAGAATTGATTTTTAAGCCATTTGATCAGACTTTTTCAACAACAGTTTAAAATTGTCTCGTATAAAGTTTCACGAAATTCCGTTTTCGCATGTATGTGAGTGAAACATGGCGCATTTTTAAAAATATTTAACGAAACTTTCTCGAAAATGGTTCCATTTTTTTCTCCGAAATTTAAATTAAAAAAATGACTCTTTATGATTTTCCAAAAACCGATCGTACCAGCTAGTATACCTACCGTATGATATCGATCTATCTAGTAGAGATAAAAACAATAAGAAAAGGTGAAAAATTAGGTGTTTTTTCACACCAAACACAAAATATCAATAGCTAAAATGCCCTCTAAATTTTGTTCAACACTTTGAGTACAGTTAATGTATTTTTAGAAAAATAGTTAGGGGGTGGAAGGAATAAATTATTTAAAGGGAAATAGTCTTTAGAATATTGTTAATTATCGTGGCAAGTTGACCGTTGTTATTATTATATTCCAGGTTTACTGCATTGTGTGACATATTTCACTATGTGACAATATATTGCACTTAAGGTTAAATTTTCTTATGAAGTATTATAAGATATTAGAAAACTGACACACTTTTTGTGTTGAAGCCTTCAGATGAAGACAATTTTGCAAGAGTTGGATGACACATTCATAGTGTATAAATTGTTTACGTAACCGTTACAATGACCACCGAGAAAGTTTGAGCTAGTTTGTACCACCAATAATTTTTGGGTGGGAGATGAGCTATGTAAAAGTATTGTAAAATTAATAATAATATAAAAATGTTTATATAAAATGATTTATATTTGTCGATTAAATTGATTCGTACTAAATTATTTCTTTCGCGCGATATTGTTTTGTGAATGAAATGGTCAATATGCTCTCATACAAAACCTCCGCACATCTCGGAACCTCTTTCCTACCTATCAACTTGAGGGGACAGAAGTTTACGACATATCAATAATCAAAATAAGTCCTCGTCACTTTCGTATCAAGAAAACCTTTTTATTAATTCATTGTCCTTATCTTTGGTGCTTTTAAGTTCGTATATCATTTGCGTGACGTCAGACTGATACATCGGCGTTTATCATCAGCGACAGATGTTCGAGGATGCGAAATTAGCTTCTGCCCGCCTTCCCCACTCAGTTTGTTTTCAGAGGTCTGTAATAATTGTATGAGTTAAATAATCGACCGAGTTGCTTTAGGAGGACGGGTAAAATTGACGAAATTTTGGTGAAATCAATAAAATTCCTCGACAGCTCGATATTAAACAGTAAAATTTTTACGTCCCGTTTCCGATGGGTGCTCTCAGTTTTCGGAGCTGATCAAGCACCGTGTCAGCGTTCAGGGAGCTATGAGAATTTAATGGGTGCGAAATTCGGTCATGGAAGTCAAGTTACGAGGGGATCAGATGCAGGACTCAACTGTGACCAGGGCCCGAGACCACAACCTCGAATATGGCCAAGGATTGATTGTGATGTTTTGAGAGTCAGAAATGAAAAATTTACAATTTTACAGATTCTAGGAAAAGGGTAGCAACAATTTCTTTAATGATGAACCTCTGTACTCTGTCTTTTAAATATAAAAACTTTTTTTGTTGTCCTCTACCAGGGAGAATCAAGCCGTTCCAATTTACCTTGTGTAACGTTTGAAAGTCGTTTGCCGCATTAGTCTGTTTTGATTTTACAAATGTATTTCCAATCAAGCACTTTTCTAGAGATTGCTATTTCCTTAAATATCACTTTTTGAGTGAGGACGAATCACAGCAACGTCAATTTTTCCCACACGATCCAGTTGGTCTCGTGGTTTATTCGTAACTACTTTACGACATCATGCTAGAAAATTCGCAAATCAAGATTAGCACGATATACAATATTTAAGTTGCATCGATAGTAATTTCGAATGAGGCACACATGAACATCACAATCTGCTCGTCACGGAACTAAAAGAGACTGTACGCATGGACGTTTAAAATATTTTCCCTCTTTTTGCCTATAGTGGAGATCCGATGTCAAGTTACGTATTAATGTCATTGACCGCGTTATGTTTTATACCATGCCCGCGCCCATACCGCGCCATTCTTAAAGGAGATAGAAAATTCGGTCAAAATAACACCGACCGCTTGTGATCAGTAGGGTGCGGGTTTATATGCACTAAAAGCCATGAAAGTATGCATGTAAATATGCTAAAAATATTACAAAATGTGCACTTAAAAAGAAAAATGTGCACAGATTAAAATGCTTCTTTTCTTTTACACCAATATGCTACGTTCATTTCTTGAAATATAATCAATATTTTTAACTCCCGAACCAAGAAAGTACTGATTATTTTATTAAATTTTCTCATGTAATTCTATTTCTCAGATTTCTTTCAATTTTCAAGAATGTTCCTATGCAAAGAAAATGTTCTTTCGACTTCATATGTATTTAGGGGGAAAGCTGTAAAGCTGCAATTTCTTTTCCAGCTCTCATTCATGGAAGTTAGTATTTAACTCTGCTGTTCATTGATTGGAAAGTGTTACTTTCCTGTACGCAATCGGTAAAATAAGACTTTGCCATACGAGTATAGCGAAGAAGTCTTGGTCATATAAATCAACTGAGAAATTGAAATGTAAAGAAACCACACTTGGGCGATATGAGTCCAGTAGGCTACCGCTTCGTATATTCGCACTGATCTCAATAGTACAAGAGATCAAAAAAATAACGTACGCAGCTCGTATAAAAATGTCTTTGGAGGACTCATTTCAAAAATGAAGGACTCCAATCCTGCCGCGCCTCATCCGTCAACGTTTCATTCTAATGCTAGACTCACTTTCTGCACTAGTTTCATAAATAACTAGTACGTATTCGATAACTTCGTCGTTGATTTCCGGTGATAACTGTTTATTACGTTTTTTATTGGTCACTTTCTCGAGCACTGACGATAAGTGCATAATTTTGGTGTAGGGAACCTGGAGAGCTACTGCTGCCTTCACGTCGCCAAGTCTTCGGCAAAAGGGTGGGCCACCGATCACGAAACAGTTCGATACAGGCAGAGAAGATACATAACACAAGCAACGGCGCAGCTTTTTTGTCGCGGAGAAAAATCGGTCACGCAGACAGCAAGATACTGACAGCCTGATAAAATGAACCATGCAATTCAAACGCAAAAGATCCAAAATCGAAAGCAATTGGATTTGTGATATTTGTGCATTCCTCATGTTCAAGGGGAAAAAAGCACACAGGCATACAAAATCCGCAGCCTAGTGATCAGTTCTACTCAGAGCAGAGTTCTTTGTGATATTTTTTAATACAAGCAGACAGGTTTAAAAAAATAGTTTTTTTTTAATTTAATGAAATATCACATTTTCACTGTAATGTCGTAATAAAATAATAGATTTGTCACAGGCGAAAACAAACGTTCTGATGTGGTATAATCAAAACTTTTTTATTTATCACTATTATGTCGCAAGAATTACTACGCTCTCGCTCAATAAATACAATACAGAATTTACATAAAATAACGTTATTGCTGATCAAATAAAATTAATAACTGTGTCAATCAGCTAAGCAAGATAAGTCCCTAATAGTTTTGGCACGACCAATCTTCTTGTATACCGTGGAAACTAAAAACTCAAAACACCTGATTAATGCCTTAAACGAGTAACTGTATAGAACTGGTTTCTATCTCAATTCTCGACACACTGGATCACGTAAACGTGGAGCTAGTATCGTACCAACAGAAAAAGAAACTCCGAAATGCAGTATCTATCTTGGTCATTTTCCTGCGAGATGACAAGCGAAAACGATGCAGGACAAGCACATGTGCATTTTTTGTTTCCCCGTTCGCGAGAACATACGCAAAAGGTTAAATGATGTTTAAATGAGGTTTTAGTTTTGGCCCTTGAGGCAAGTTGGACACCCCTGATCTAGTGCTACAAAGAACATACACTCCTCTCGTATTATTTGTAAAGGTTTACTTCCGTGATATTATAATATTGCAACCTAATATTTCTCCAGTTGTCTCTTGAAAATTACTTTTCACTAACCGAAGCGGGGAGGATTCGCAAAAACCATCTTACATTTTTTGAAAATTCAAAACTGTTAATAGAAATGGCACTTTTACAAGTAAATTCGGTGTTTTGTGTTTGACTTTATTTCAATTTGATTCAATATAATGCGAAACCAGCTATTTTAAATAAATTATATGTAACCTGGATTAAAGTGCTATTACTGAATAAAATATCACATTAGAAACATAACTAGAAATCACAGAACATCGTATATGAAGTGAAAGGGACTTCCAAAACGAAAAACATGAGTGTGAAGACAAACCAGAGTCAAATAAAAATGTTCCAGCATTGCAAAAGACGCTCAAAGATATTAAGATAGCATTACGATATTTTGAGACTGACGGCAATGTAGAATCCATTGTGGAGAAAGCATGGACTCTGGAGAACGATCTGCAAAATTTTATAAAAATCTGCACACTAGAAACGTTTTAAAAATTTTGTTTTAAGGCTAAATAAACATATTGAAATAAGAATTAACTGTGTTGGATATTTTACTCAGAAAAAAAATCAGTAATTGTGGAGAAACTATTTTACTTTGACATTTTCGGTTACAGTAAACCAAATCTGGTCTCCAGGTGTCCATTATAACCGCAGTCCACTGCACTTGATGTTGCTATGGTAAGCGATCAAAACGTAGTAAACGAGGCAGAAAAAACATCTTAAACACACGAGTTTGCAATTGATATCAACCGAGTCAAACACACGACATGCCAGTAGTTAACAGTGATCCAGAATTTGTTCCGCAAAATGTATGTAAGAACTTGTTGAAACTCCCAGATCATTCCAAATACTGAGGAATGCAAGACATCGCATTATTAGACGCCCATTGCATTATTATCAGCCCATATTTTGCGAAGAATTTTAGAGGCACCCACACTAGATCTTCCCCTGAGGGAGCCGGTTGCAACACGGAGCAGATTTTGTATTTAACAGAAACCGAATATCTTTAATTGTGAATGTAGGAAATAATAGTATTCCGAAATATTAGGAAGTTATTGCCAAGTTCGTAAGATAGCGTTATAAACGTATAGTTTCGAAACAACAGAATTCAAACATGATTTGTTCGTTTGGCAGTTGCTTACTACTCTCCATACATTCATGTTTCATGTATTGCAAGGATCTCTAATGTGGAGACACGTCGTTGAGAGAACTTCATTTTTCTGCCGAGGCAACCATAAATTGCATAAATAATCATTCTGAATCAGATTGAACAGCATTCATTGTAAGCATTCACCACGGACTTTCCAGCACTACATAATTTCTCGAAACACACATTAAAAATTCAGAAATTGAAATAAAATAGCACTCGCACTATTCGCGAATTCAGCGCATTTTTAGCTGTAGGACGGACCGACCGACGCACGGACAGACAGGCTGATCGACCCAATGACCGGAAGGATAGACGGACCGATCGACAGAGGGACCCAACGATGGACAAACGAACCGACCGGCCGACCGACCGAACTATCGACAGACAGGCAGACAGACAGGCAGACAAACAGGCAGGCAGGCAGACAGACAGAAGCAGACAGACAGGTAGACAGACAGACAGGCAGGCAGGCAGGCAGACAGACAGGCAGACAGACAGGCAGGTAGACAGACAGGCAGGTAGACAGACAGACAGACAGGCAGACAGACAGACAGGCAGACAGACAGACAAACCGGCAGGCAGTCAGGCAGGCAGACAGGCAGGTAGAGAGACAAGCAGACAGACAGACAGACAGACACAGACAGGTACACAGACAGGTAGATAGGCAGACATACACGTAGACAGGCAGACAGGCAGAGGCAGACACGCAGACAGACAGACACAGGCAGTAGGACAGGCAGCCGCGCGCGCGCGCACGCGCGCGCACGCGCGCGCACGCGCGCGCACACGCGCGCACACGCGCGCACACGCGCGCACACGCGCACGCACGCACGCACGCACGCACACACACACACACACACACACACACAAGGATGAACGGACGGATCGAAAGACGAACTGACAGACCGGCAGACGAAAGGAAGGACGGAAGGGCGGACCTTCAGTCGAAAGAAAGGAAAGAAGGTTGATTGATTTATCGATTATATTGTTTCCGGTTAAAACAGCCATGGTTACTAATCCCATTAATGTAGTGAATGTTTTTGTCCCGGGAGGTGCGGTGACCCCTTCTCCGCTGTGTAGTGAGATTCGGTGCTGACCGACCGGACGACCGGGAGGATTTCTCCCTATTTACCTCCCCCCAGCGGGGCACCGTCTCAGACGGCACAAGCTCTAAGGTTCCGACTAGTCTCCCGATGTAGGTGGTAGTGAAGTGCATTTAATAGTACGGGTGAGTAAGTAAGGGGTGCGGATGGAAAAAGGAAGAAGAAAAGTCGAGCGCGATTCGTGGCCCGTTTGTTAGGGTACTGCACCGGCGTTTGCCTGGTATTGATCGGAAAACTACGGATAAGCAGTCGTCATAAATTCTCCTCCTGACAGCGGTTGAAGTCGACCTAGTTATCTAGCTAATGTCGAAAATCCACACCGTCGGGACTCATACTCTAAGACCTCCAGGACAGTTCCAGCAAAGGCACGGGAAGACTGGCTCCGTGCTAAACTCAGTCGGTGAAAGACGGTCCGACGATACGGGAAGAACTTCTCCGGTATCAGACCCTCAAGGTGTGTAAAAATTTCGACGTTTAAGTACCAAATAATCGAAGTTTTGCAGAATAACATAACTACTTTTTTACGATTAGAAGAAGAATAATACGAGTTTGGCTCGTTAATTAAGTCCACGGAAAAGGCAAATTGCAATTACAAAAATACAAATCTTTTAAACTTATCAAGGAGGGACTTACAATGTCGCCAAGAAAGTTCTACCCATCCCTCCGGTTTTGCATGCGCCATACAATTGCACAGCCAAATGTAGTTTAAAAGTTAACCTCCCTTTATAAATGATATCGTACAAATACAAGTTGTTCACTGCCAATTTCCAACCCAATAACACTCGTTGATTGCAGTATGCATTATATTCTCGTCAAATTTTGAAGTTATATGAAAAGTAAAAAAATAAAGTGATTTATTTCCAAATTCTTTGTCTCACGTACAGATAAAAATATAAAAAGAGACTTATTGCAGATTCGAAAATAAATAACATCATTCCTATTACTTTTATTGCAAATTACTTATATTTGAGAGGAGTAAAAGTGCGCCAAAAGTGATAATTGAGTATTGCCGATGTATTATGGCAGGGTGGGAATCATTCTTCGAGAACTTAGCAATTCTCTCAACTGCGATAACCTCCATAAATTCTCCCGTTTAGCCATCCGGCACAGCACCGCAACAGCACGAGTAATCGCCGAAAACTTCACCGAGCAAACCCCATGTGCCCCCCATGTGGCCGCGGGGCGGCCCAGGCAAAAAATGCCAGAGAGCGCTCCGGCGACGGCTGTGGGAGTGCGGGCGGCGAGCCAAGTGGGGCAGGCCGCGTGGCGCACAGGGGGCCGCGGCCCCTCGGAGGCCTCCGCCCCCCCCCCCCCCGGCCAGCTCAGCCGCCACCGCCACCGCCCTTATCTGCGTGATCGCCCGGCTTAAAAGGAATAGCATGCAGCCCGCATGAAATGACGCGAAATCTACACTAAACCGTGGTGTACTTACGACGGATAGGGCTAGTAAATGGACGATTTGTTATTTTTTTGACCATCAAATTTGTTGCCGGTCGGGGTGACCAATTATTTCAACAAATTTAAATATTAGAAAAACTGTTACATGGCCAGAACTTGGATTTCTTTACTGTTGTGGAACATATTTCCGAGCGTAATTGCGTTCAAAAAAGGTGACAGGGTGGTGACAATTATCTACATTTTTTTAACTCAAACAAAGAGAAAAAATAATCACAATAATTGTTACAATAGTAACCTCTATATCGCTGCGTTAGTGTTATAAAAAACATTCCCTTCCACCGCGCAGATGTTTTGCTAGGAAGATAATCGACGTATACATTCTTTTTACGGGAGGGATACAAGGCGTGAAGACCAACCCGCGCTGGGCAAATCTACTATCTAATGCTATAATCTACTCGCTACTGAAGCGAAGGTCTTCACACCAATTCCATTCCCTCGGGCGCGATCAAGAGCACCCGATGGAGCATTGACCGGGATCCGGAGAGCCCACTCGTTGAAGCGTTGACATGTCATCACATTGCGATGCGGCTCTCGTTGGCTCAGGGGATAGTGTGGGAAATATTAAAATTAAGTAGGTTATCAAGTTCCCTGGACTAGTGAAGGAGGCCACTGTAGAAGTCTTTTGTCCTCGCCGAAAGTCAATTAAGTTTTCCAATAGAAGTCAAGGACAGTATATGTAGTCATAGGGTTAAAATAATGAAAACCAACAACTACTCTGTTTAAACTATGTGTGGTTTTTACAAGAAAAAACTCGAATATAAATCATTAAAACAATTTGTGTAGCTACGTGTATGGTGCGAGTTTGGCCTTTAAATGTCACCAGAAACGTCGTTGTTTTTTTGTTGTTGTTTTTTAGAAAATATCAACACATTTTTTACTAAAAAATTAATTATTTTCGTTCAAATGCCCTGGATAACAAACACAAAGGTCGAAAACTGCAATGGATTAGGAACAAAATTAATCTGACATGTCCTTAGGATGTGAATCTTTCCCACATGTTAAATGACTTCCAAGAAGCATGTAGGTACATTCTCTTTACGATCCAGTTTCTCTTAAGTGCTCGTATACTTTAAATGACAGAACACCGTAAGGACCTCACGATGAATTAACATTGCGGGTCGAAAGAAAGTGAAATGAAATGCTTGCAAGTGCACTTAACCTTTCTAACAAAGTTACACGATGATATTAAAAAACGACAAAAATTGTACTAGCAAGAAATGAAGGTTTGGAAAGATCGTATCACAACATACAATACCTAAATATTCATACAAGAAAAGAAAATTACTCAAGAAATCTTTTCATCAATAATCACAGAGTTGTCAAATAACATCGTAAACTGTCAAACACATTAGTAGCATTAATAACATTAAGCAGAAATGCGCGAACTGAAAATAGGAAGTCACTAATCGTTAGTGAAACTGAAATGGTATATACTAGATAAACCAACTCTTCATCACTCTCTCTCCTGAAACATCCCTTCCACTTCCGACAACAAAATAACTCATTGATGTTAAGTCTCTCACAGCACTGTAATGTGCAGTAGTGACTGGGATGACAAGCTGTCTATAGATGTCACTATCCCATTATCACATTAAAATCTAGGAGATTTTACTCTCTAATGAATTTTTATTCTTAATCTTATATTTCTTACCTTTACTCTTCTTATGATTTACACCCTACAATTCAATCACGCACAACACACAAACAAATAAACGAACACAACGCCCTAATGGCAAGAACACAACCACTCGCAATATATCAACAGAGCATTCTCGCTCTCTGACGCCAATGTCGAGAACACCGCGAGAGACCTCTATGCACCAGCGCTCCAACCGGGCATTTAGAGTACTATGACCCGCTCAATTTGAATTGTGGGTTGCGTTGAAAGAGTGGGAAATTTGAATAGTATGCTTCACAAGGAGCAAAGACATTACAAAAGATTCGATTATAATTTGCCAGCAAAAGCAATTACATTGTTATAGAATACTGTATTGTTTTAAACAATATTTCACAGTGCCCCATTTGGATGATTTGAGTTCCTAATACTTGAATGTTTAAGCCTTTTTTTTGCTAAGACAATTGAAATGAAGTAGTGATAATAATAAACTATAACACCTGAAGAGTCGATAAAAACAAGTTTAATAATATGTACATTCTAACAAAAATAATCGCATTAATAGGAGACTATAGTGCGTATCAGTACACGTTTCATTACAAACTACGTAGAACACACGATGCTTGACTTCACGCAATAGCGCATGAAAAGTTTCTAATTTGAATTTTGTAAAATTCAATGATCAAACCACTATAGAGTTAAAATTAGTAACTAACTTAATCGTTGAATTAAAATCGACAGCGTAGTGACAATTTCTATTGTCCATTTGAACTGCACTGTTCTTTAAGGAATTAATACAATAGAATTTTAAAATAATACAGAAACCTGCAGAGAAAATTTGTGCCAATCGGAATACAAAATCGTTTCTAGCTGCTCTATACTAATGTGGCGATGGTGGATCCTAAAGGAGAAGTTTGGGGGGGGGGCATGCCCAAACGGACGGCAATATCTAAGAAATAAAATGTAGGCTAATAGACAGAAAATCGAGGAATCTCAAGGCCTTAAAATTAATCTTTGAGAATTGTAATTTAGTTAGTTCTTCGAAAATATTTTTGATTTTTCCTCCTGAAAGCAAATACCTTTCAAAGGAAATCTTTTCATGTAAAACATAATTAAATTCATGTCAATAACAATTAGCACTTACAAGAACACATCCCACGTTTTGAAAGAAAAAAAAAGCCACCATATAAAACGGCACATCGACGAGCTTAGCCAAGATTTAATAATCGAAGGTGTAGGAAATTCGAGATGATATTTAATTTAAACGTATTAGACACACGTTTTAATTTAAAAATTAAAGAGGTATTTGAATAATTCAACCAGGAACGGACAATGAAAGACTGAGATTAGGAATCAAAACAAAATTAATGTTTTCATTAATATACTATTTGAATATTGTACCAAAAAATACAAATAAAAATTTAGTTACTTGTAATTAATAAGAAAACACATTTTGTTTGTTTCTGACATTGTTTTCAGTTATACGAACATAAGAGATTAATTTTATCAAACATTTAATATTCTACGTTGCTTTCCAATCCATCTTTATTAATTTTTAAATAATTTAAAATAGCACTTTTATTTTTTAACCACGAGACTTTAAAAAATTATTAAAATATTTATATACATCAATAAAATTGTATTGTTAACATTAGTTGCACCCTTGCGGGGAAGGGATGCAATGGCTTCACCACTGCTTCCAACCTCTGAACAGGATACCCCTTCTCTAGCTCATTTCACTGCCACGACTTGGTCCTATTCAGTAGGCTTCACCCTAGTGTGGCATTAATGGCGTGAAATTATTGGTTTTGCACGATCAAGATTAAGTAATTGTATGCAGAGATCGATAGGTCGATGCTAAAAAGATTGGGATCATTTCGCTCACAAAACAAACTTTTTTTTCTTCGATTGAACAAAAAATTGCTTCTATAACGAATAATTGTTTCTTCTGTCCTCCTCATGGTTATCGAAACAAAACTATCTTCGTTCACAATCTTAGTCTTCTTTAACTTTTTTCCGCGATTTTCGGATGACTTTAGAAAAGGCTAACTTTACGCACGCGTAATGGTACATAATAGTTATTTACGATACTAATGGTGAAGTCACTTTTTTACCTCATGTCATACACTATTATAGTTAAACTTGCTCAATGCGGAACCTCAAGGCACCGGAATTTGTTTCCGTATTAAGGCTCCCACAGGCCGGCACGGAAATCCGCAGCGGGTGCGGCGCGGGAAGTTTCGAGCTAGACGCGGCCACGGAATTCGCGGGACCGTTCACATCGAAGCGTCAATTAAGAGTCAGCGTTTGGTGACGGTTGGCAAGGTCTCTCGAGCCAAAGGGGAGCGAAGTCTCCCGAACACGGGTGGACTTCCACGAAACTCGAGCTGCAGTGGAAGAAGCGCATCTGACTGCGTTACAAATTTCGCCGTCGATTAAACGCTGCCAATCCGTTGTCGCGACGCTCACCTGCCGCGCAGGTCTGAACGAGCCCATAAGGCAACACGTGATGCGAAACATCCGCTGCGACCAATCCACGAAGGCTGCGGATCTACCGCGCCGGTCTGTGGGAGCCTTTATACAAGATTCCGCATTATACAGTGTAATTCAGTATAACTTATGTTTGTTAGAACCACGATTCATGTTCACATTAGACAGATTTTCGCATTATGCTCGTTCCACATTGAGCACGTTTTACTGTAATTAGACAGTCACATTGACTTTCCTTTTGTTTTAATTCAAGTATACAAATCACTTAATTCAGTACCATGTTACAACTCTTGTCTTGACGCTGTAATATGTTACATTACCTTACGAAGCCCTCAATACGCCACGATACTGGTGGAAATGTTGAGGTCTTTGTGTTCTCCATCATTCAAGCCAATAATAGATGTCGATAGGTTCCGTTAAACACTTCGAGAACGGCTGTTTCTAGCTTTCGAATTCATACGTATGCGATTTCCAGCTTTCTGGAGTCAGCGTGCCACTGCAGCCTCATTATTTGTATTTCTTCTTCATTTGGCTACAATTTAAATCTTCAAAATGAGGGAAATAACACATATGTTTCTTTAGCTATTTTTAAATTGTTTTATGCTCTACAAGATGTATGTGTGTATTTTTTCGGGCTTTCAACATTTGTAACACATCTGTAACATTGCCAAATCCACTGCAAAATGCACTGACATTTCGCCCTGAGAAAGGTCGCAGAATAACGGCCGAAACGTTGGCACCTGTGCCTTGGACGCGGCGTCTCCCGGACGGCCAAGTAACCACTGACTCCGGTTGCGGAAGCCTACGTTCTCACTTACGTTTCATAGATGCAACCAGCAATTTATGTAACAAATTCAGATCACGCAATTGGTTGTAGTTGGGCACAATCATACTCTTTCAAACATTTTATAAAAATTGAAAACAAGCTGTAAGATAAAAAAAATAGATTCTTTAAGTATTTCTTGTCTTGCCAAGACAAGAGTTAATATCAGTTGTAGCTGATCAGGTGAAAGTATTTTGTTTTCGTTGCTGCATTCAGTTTTATCTTAACATTTGAGCATCGTCTTTTATCATAGCATTTGAGCACTTTAAGTACGCTGTGCGTGCCCTAAAACTAGTAAAAGTGGCTATCGAAAAAAATCCATTTTTACACGATTGTAGAAGAAAGTGATTTTATATATTCCTTTTCCAACTTTTAGGAGGCAAGGGGTACTCCGCGGTACCGGGTACGTTTTTTTTTATCTAGTACAATGAAATCTGAACAACGACCATGTCGATTAAGCGGTCACTTCTATTAACAGACATTCTTTTATTAAAACAAATTGATTTTTTCAATATGTCACGTGTAAATATTCCCTCAGTAGCCACTTGGCAAAGCGACCAACGACAGCACTTCATAGATCGACCTTTGTTAAGCGGCACTGAGGCCATTTGCTTTGAAAGGCTTTATAAAAAGAAGCAAAAAAGTTGTGGTGACTACTGTTGCTTTAATGTCTTCCTGGGACGGGATGCAGTCAAATTACTTCAAATAAGGACATATAGACACCTCCCGGGGGATTACTTTCTGTTTCAGGTAACAACGTATGACTATAATAAATATTTCTTAACAAAACAACGCGTTCATTTTCACATTCCAATGATTTGCTATTTAGCTCGTTCAATATTGATTGGCACTCCCCTTATAATTTCTGCAAAGTGCCAGTTTGAAATGTGTGACGACGAAGATAGACTATAGTTCTGTCTACATCCACCAAAAAGTGTTGCTGCTTTCCATTGGAGCAAAAAATGTTCCGGCTTGCCAGTAAGCTGTTGGATATCAATAAGACATCATGGAGGCAGACTAGTATGGGACAAAATTCAACGAGCAGAATATACTACAAAGAAAGGCTGATGTGCCTCCATCTTTACAGCAAATTGAAGTTTTTGCAGTCAAAGTAGCGCTCTCTGCAGAAACAGAGTATTCTAATATTCCGTTTGGCGCTGATTACAGCCGGGTGGGCGCGGGCGGCGCGTAATATAAATCCTCTTACACTGTGTGTGTTTTTTTTTAATTCGTTGCACCTTTAATCCAACTTATTGACGCAACGCGTCTCTTCGCCCCTGGTCGAGCGTTGAGCGCGGAGTAATCCTCCATTATCTATCCCTCTATTCCAGAGGACGCTGTATTTTTATGTCTCGTCTCGTCTAGTCAGTTGTCAAAGAGGACCGCCAGGTAGCATCTCCGCGTACGCGCCTCTTACTTCACGCGCCCCTGTGTCACTACCCAGCGGTCAGAAGTTGGAAGGAATTAGGAAAGGAGTAGGGTTTAGGACACTTCACAGGGGTTGGACTAGCCCTTGTGAAGCGGCCAAACTCGTTTTGCTGAAACAACTTTCACAACTTTCACACATGAGATTCGACGGAAATCGAACCCGAACTTAGCGACTTCGCTATGTGCCATGAGCGAGCGAGTTTCTCGATCAAAAACCAATCATTTAAAAACGAAATCACAATAAGTATGGAGAACGAATTAAGAAACTTTAAAAACACGTTGCTTCGTGCATCGGTTATTGTCATAAGAATGGAAGCTGTTGAAATGTTATTGTAGTTAGCATAATGTCTGAAAGTGAATGTTATTGCAATAAGAAGCGAACAAAACAGGTCATAAATAAGGTGGCAAACTTGAAAAATGATATTTTTGGGGGGTTGATGACTTCGACAAATAAACGAAAAGACAATAATATAAAAATAAAATCTGATACAAACAACACGTCGATTCAGTACAACAGTTCGACAAGCCACCATCAGGCACCTCTCATGTTTTGACTGTAAAAAATCATGTCGGCCCCTAGTTCGCTGAGGTTCCACCGAGAGCACTAAAATCATAGAGTCAGTCACACTATGTAGTATATTCTATACTTGTTAGAGGTAGCTTCCATAAAGTGCGGTATACTTAAAATAATGTTCAAGATTCGCCATTGCTTCACACCATCATCCATGAGGATCTAAAGTTGGTGTGTGTACAATGGGTGCTCCACAGTTGCGCAGAAACAGATGCGAATGGATATGTGAGAACAGTTGGTTACACAGGACTGTGCAGATCCAGCGGAGTTCTTTTGGCGTCTGATCACCGTCGACGAGTCATGGTTCTTCCACGAGACTCCAGTTCCTCCATAATTCTCCGAATCTGGCTCCTAGCGACTAGGCCCCATTCGACGCAATGAAAAAGGTCATGCGGGGTAAGATGTTCACCATCAATGACAAACTTCACGCAGTTGTCCAACAATGGCGCCTGTATAGTCAAAAAATTGCTTGCTATGCAAATACGGAATCTCTCAGAATATCGGCAGAATTTCACAGATATTGGTGGGGAATAAATGTAATATAAATATGCATTCGTTTCTTCGGTAAATGGTTTTCGTGAACACAAAATAATTGTTGTGCCAATCATTTCTGAATGCCTTAAGTAATTCATGCTTCCTTTTTGTAGTATAACACTATAGAAAACTCTGCTTTTTAAAATGCGAATAGGGGAAATGTATTTTATTCATACATTTCAGTACATCACAGTTTCTGTGAAACCTGCTGTGCACGCCACCTTGACAAAGCGGTCATCTCAATTAAAGACAATTTTTTCGTGTAACCGATTGGTTTTTACATAAGACTCGTGTAAAAATATTCACTCTTTTCAGTAGCCACCTGCCTAAGTGGTCACTGTCCATAGACATTTTGTAAATTGACCATTATTAAGCGGTCACCTCAAACGATTTTGAACTTATTATTATTATTATTATTATTATTATTATTATTATTATTATTATTATTATTATTATTATTATTATTATTATTATTATTATTATTATTATCGTTATTATTATTATTATTATTATTATTATTATCGTTATTATTATTATTATCGTTATTATAATAATTATAATTATTATTATAAGTATAATAATAATTATTATTATAATTTTTTTTTCAGCCGGTTACCTTTACGTTCCGATTGGGCGCATGTTCGACTATACACTAGATACCAACACACTCGCGGGCTCCTCTGATCTGTGATCAGCAGAACGCGAGGTCCTCCGCACATACATGAGAGACGAAGGACAAATAACCATGCCTAAGTCTGGACTCGAACCCGCGACCCTTTGGATCGAAGCGCTGAGTCAGTATGCGCTCTTAACCACCTCGGCTATCCAGCTCGGTTGGACAATATTATAATAAGCGGAAAAGTGGTAGAGTCACCGCTGGTTTAATATCTTTCTGAGACCGAACGCATCAGAGGAACCATTTCTGTCTCGGGCGACAACTCAGGATTTTAACAAATATTTTTTAATGAAACAATAACGTGTTCGCTTCGCTTATTTCACATCATACCTGTGGTTTACTAACTCATTCACGCCTTCTGTGGAAATCGGTTAAGGGGCCGTCCAATAATTACGTAACGCAAATTTGCAGAATTTATAATATCCCCTCTCCCCCCTGTAATGCACGCTTGAGCTCCGTCTAAATAATTACGTAATGCTTGTGACAACACCCCCTCTTGCAGATCCAAGAAGTGGAAATAAATAATAGCACAATACCAGCAATTTGTATTAATTTTGAGATGTATATTAAAATTAATGATAAAGAAGAAATTAGTTGGCGATACTGACTGCACCTAACAATAAGATTGGTGGCAAGTTGTGAATGCAGGAAGGACGCACAGGAGCGAAAACTTTTTATCACAAGCGGTGCACATGCCGTCATGCATGAGCGAGAGAGTATTGCTCCAATTTAATTGGATTCTACAGTATACAGTATTTTTTTAAACCCAAGTAATTAGTTAATAGTGTATTGTACAAAAAATGAAACTATTTCAGCAAATGTTGACAAATTAAAAAAAATAAATATCAACGTAACGTATCAATGAACTAACACCCCCTCTTCTCCTATGTAACGCAGCGTAAGGCTGTCTCAAACCCCCTCTCACCTCTTAAGCGTAAAGGCGGCTCCACACATTCGGCATTCGCCGAGCAGCGTGCCACCGCTCGCCCAATCCCGAACAGCTGATGTGTTCGGCGATTGTTCGCTCCCTTTGATGTGTCCAGAAGACCGACACGCGGTGGGTAGGGCGTGCACCGAATGTTCGTCACTCGGCAAATAGCAACTGATCATCGACTCATCATCCACACTATTCGGATTCGGCGAGTGGTTGCTTGCTGTTCGCCGAATAACAAATATGTGGAGCGGCCTTTACGTAACTCTTTGGACGAATCCTTGTCTCGCAGAGGACGCCGCGTGAGCAAATTCGGTAGTTTTTCGTGGTTTCCCCAATCAATACCAGGCGAATACCGGAGCAGTACCCTAACAAACGGACCGCGCGCGATCTTTCCTACCTCTTCCTTGGCCTGTCCTCACCCACTTACATTAACATGCAGTACACTACCACACATGCCGGGAAACCGTTGCAAAGCATTTGCAACAAAAGCTTTTGGATCAATCTCAAAAGTTGAATAACAGTACTTGCTACTCATCAGTGGCATCTCATTTTGGACCAAGGGCGTTGGCAGTGAAGGAAAATATTAACCCCCACACTATCCTTTTCGCTTACATATTTAGAGTAAAATTGAATTGTGTAAACAAAATCTGGTTAACTCAGCATAATTAAGTATTTTAAATTTTGTTGGAAGAATGAGGGAGAGATAACCGCAAAATAACAATGAGGATGTTGTATTTTCTATTCCAAAGATTGGAATAATACATTTTAAAGTAAAAAGACATGCTCTGCGCTTTTCCCATTCTTCGGTTCTCGTTTTAAAAATTAAATTCTGAAATTATCAGATTACGACACGATCGTTCATTACTCAGTTACTTGTTTCTTCATGCGACAGAGAAAGAATGAAATTATTTAAAACGATTGTTCCATTTTTCGCTATCCTTATCAAAAAATAACCCTAGATTTTCAGAAGTATCGCTAAAGGCTGAAATTCGCAATGGGGAATACAATCACGGGCACTCGCTCTCCAGCAGGCCGTCCCACGCCTTGGCACGCTTTGTCCTTGAGTGGGGGGACGTCGCGCGCATGCGCATGCTCCTGAAGTTGGAGGCATTCGCCAACGGTCTGAGTTGCGCTCGCGCACTGCCTGCGCGGCATGGACGCGCTGGTGCCGATTTATGACACCGATCGCACGGAAACAGAATTAATTTTAAAAAATCTCAATAAATGCTAAGGGAAAAAATGATTCTTTTCTCCTTTGTTGAGCGTTGACAACCGACTTTCACACTCAAAGAAAACGCCACTGCTACAGATACAATTACTTCGTATTTTACTTTCTAGCCTACTGCATACGGAGTGTTGAAGTATTGTAATGCGAAAAAACGGCGATTTTTCTACAAAAAATCTCTAACTGTCCTGGTAATGAAAAATTGACAAATCTTGTTCCTTTAAGTAGTAAATTACTTCCTCAAACACGTTGTGTAGTTAGAAACCAGGTTTGGTGGGTCATTGAAACCGAAAAATCGATTGATGGCAAAACGTCTGTCCGTCTGTGAACAACGCTAGCGACTAAAACGCAATCACGATTTGCACCAAAGTCTATATTCCCCAATCTGACTGATGCCACGATCCCCCGAATTTGGTCACAGAAATGTTGATTTTGAGGGGGACTACACTTGCAGCCTCAACATTTTCAAAATTTCTCAAAAATTGTTCCAATTTTTACTTCCTCGCGCTTCAAAACGAACTTCTTAAGATGAGAAAGTTATGAAATACTGCACGAAAAAAACTCAAATTTTCGGCGGAGAAACTCTTATTACAGGGCCCAGACAACGCAAAAAGCTTATAAATCCAGTTTGTTAAAATTTTTGTTAAAACTTTAAAATTGTTAACGTTTACAAATTAAGATTTTATAAATAATTTAAAACCTATTTGAAACAAATATGAAATAAAGATTGCTAGCCTTCAGTCGCTCGCTCCCAATTTATGCAGTTGAATGCGACGTAAGTTAGAATTTGTATATTATTTCATATATTTTATTATATTTATGTTATTTCATTTTAAATTGTGTCAAATGTGAAAACGAATAATGAGCGATCATTGTTGGTTGTTGTGTCCAAATAAAATTGGATACCAATTCTATAAGAAAGTTTTCACGAAATAATTTTCTGAACGGAAATTCCGTCGCCCAAGGGTAGACACATGTAAAACCTGCGACAAACTGCAATTCGAGGGCAAAGTTCTCGAAACGTACCTGCAAAACAGTCCCTAGAATTACTCCAACGTATAGCAGAAAGTGCTAGAAAGAAGATGAAAACCGACATTGCTCTTGCTCAAATGCCAGGAAGTGAAATATCTATTTCGATGGATTTGCAGAAAGTGCTGTATGCCCCTAATCTTAGTCATTCTGGGATGTTTTCTCGTCAATTGATCTGTTTTAACTTTTGTGTTAGCCTAGGTGATACTCAGGCTTCATATATGTGTACATATATGTTGGCAATACCTCTGAAGGTATTGCCAGCAAGACGAGGTAACGAAATAGCGTCATGTCTTTTACGAATCTTGGTATCACAGGAAAGAAGGAACTATATATGTTTGGTGATAACTGTGTAAGGCAAAATAAAAACAGACTAATCATATTTTTGTACCTACTTCTGATTTCTCTTGGAGTTTTAGAAGTCATTCAGCACATTTTCTTGTTAGCGGTCACAGCTATTTACAGTGCGATAGAGATTTCACTGTTATTGAGAAACGTAAACGAGTAATGAAGTCATTCATACCTGCAGACCCAGAAAAAGTGATTACAACAGCAAAAAACAAATATAAGTTTAAAGTTGTACACATGGAAGCAAACAATTTCTTTCATTTGCGTTCTATCGCAGATACTTTAATTTCAATAAACAAAACGAACATTACAAAAGCCTCCTGTTTTCGAGTAGATACGAGATATCCTGGAAAAGTTTTACTGAAAACAACTTCCAATGATATGGAGGAATGGAAAGAATTCCATATTTTGAAAAAGAGGAAGACAATAAGAGATGTACAGAAAGCTGAAATATGTGTGCTGAAATGTCAGAAGAGTAAGATTTATTCCACGTAAGATGTGACCCAGAGAGCTTGGCAATACCAACCTCCCGTAAACCACCCGCCATACATACTACATTGACTTAGGGACTTTTGATTACCATTTAAGTTGGAGAAAGTAGGTGCCAACCCCAACGTAAATTCCCCACGTAATGGAAGTACAGCTGCCAGGGACATTTTTTTGGCTGGAGACTGGCATGCATGCGAGCGAAATGAATTTGTGCCAACTTCAACGGTTTCAACCAGCACAACGTGTGGAGATAGTGAGCTTATGCGAGTGAGCCGCATCCCGCACTTGCGTGCTAAAAAAGCCATTTTTTTTGCGATTCCAGTGCGCGAATTGTTTCCTAAGGAAAATCTTATTGTGAGCTGGGCTTGACATTTTTAGAAATGTCAGGTAATTCCAGAAATAACTCTCCAGTGAAGCAGAAGGGGAAGTGGATTTTATCGAGTGGTGAAAGGCAGGTCCTTCTTAATGTTTATAAGTACAAGAGCGAGAAAAATTCTCGTAAAGAAGTGAAACTTCCTGAGAGCAGTGTCATTGCAAAGGTAGCTGTAATTGTGGGGGTAAGCCATCAATGTCATAATAATTATTAACTTTATTGCATGCCTCAAGAACGTCTTCACAATGAACATGTGTGTGTGAATCATAATTATTTTATTGAAATATATTCATATATTACAGAGCTTACACAACTCTGGCAAACGTTATTAGGGATTATAAGGCAGGAAAATCTATTAAAAGTAAGAAGAGGTAGCGTTCACGACCGTGAGAGATTCAGCTGATGGATTTGCAAGAGAAGCTATTAGCAGATATATTTACCAGGAAGCTGATAATGGTAAGATATTTTATATTTAGAGTAATGATGAAATATGTTGCTCACTTTTTGAAGACTTTCTAAAGACCTATTCATTTGCAATAGGCAGAAGGCTCTCACTTACAGATGTTTGGCAGTACGTGAAGGAAAATTATATTTTGTTCATTCAGAGGGTCATGCACAACATTGTACTGAATTATTAAGGAAATTGTTTAGCATGGAGGAAAGGAGACCCAAATATTCGTATTTGTGAGTCAAATTAAATAATTGTAAAGAGGTTATATTTTGTGGCAGACTATATGAAAAATAAGAGAAGTCAAACCCCAAAGACTGTAGTGTACCTTGATGAGACATGGATCTATATGAATGGTAAAAGAGCCCTTTGATAATGTATATTACTGAAAATATATATATTAAATGTATATTACTTATTTGTAAAAATTATGAGACAAAAATATCATTTTCATTAGGTTCAACTACTTATTCATGGCAACTACCATTAAAGGCACCAGTAAAAGAGTAATTAAAAGACCACCAGAGGGAAGGAGGTTAGTTGTGGTTCATGTAGGAACAAGAGAAGATTTTGTACCAGGTACAAATGTTTTCAGTTTTAATGGCATTATGTACAAACTGAGGCATGTGTAGGAAGCATGACATTTTGTAGGTGCTGGTCTGATATATGCTACTGACCTAAAAAGGGGGCAAGATTATCACGGAGCAATGAACAGTTCTACTTTTGAATCCTGGGTTAAGAAACAACTGATTCCTTGCATTCGCAATTTAAGACCTTGCATCATTGTCATGGATAATGCTTCATACCATTCAAGGCAGGTAGAGAGGCATCCAACAACAAAGTGGCGAAATGATCAACTGATTGTAAGTATCAGAAATGAAATGAAACTATTGTGCTTAATGAAATAAGTAATGTAACCAAAGAAAATTATTTTTAGGAATGGCTGAACCAGCGAGTAGTACGAGTGCCAGAAGCTGCAAATAAAATCTCACATGTTGCCCTGGCGAGCCAACATTGTGAAAGGATAAAAAGGTACCACGAGATACATATCAGTGCATTAAAGAATACATTTCATTAATATTTTGCATCATATTATCTTGTTCTGTTGCATCATTGTAATTAAATATTAAAATATATACTTTAAATATGTACAAATATATGCGTCTACACTTGTGATAAATAAATGATATATAAATCTAATAAATAACTGACCTCAGCAATGTATTGGTAAAGGTATGTAGTTGATGACATGCTGGCTGCAGAAGGGCACACAGTTTTGAGGCTGCCAACATATCATTGCAAATTCAATCCTATTGAACATGTGTGGGGCATTTCAAAAGGGTACTACCACAAAACTGTACGTGAAAGGCCTGGGCAAGGAATGGAGAGAACTAAAGCTGTGTGGAATGAGGCAATAAATCAGGTAAAGTTTTCAATACACCATTATAGAAAAATGGTAAATATATGATAACAGTTATGATTATAATTTTTTTCAAAATTAGTAAAACAAGAAACTAGAAAATTATGTTATGGCATTAACAGGGTCAAACCAGAAATGTGGAAGAATTCAGTGGAACATGCAGAAAAAATTATTGAAGAGTATTATGAAAAAGAGGCAGTGGAAGAAGATTATGAAGAAATAGTAGTAAATTTGAGCAGTGCTAGTGGAACTGACACAGCTGAAGAAGGCACAGGAGAGGAAGGAGACACAATTCCATTTGAGCCAATCCCAGGAACATCTTCAATGTGAAAAAATTGAAAAAAATGTTAGAGATTCCACAACTTCATCTCAAGAAACATCTGACATATTAATACAACCACCCACAGTTGTTAGAGAACATGTTGGGACCCCCTGTGCAACAGAACAGGTAAGAACTGGAAAATACTCCATTGAGAATTGAAGAAAATTTCATTTCATTAACACATTCTCCTAATTTTCAGTCAATTGTTCCTGCCCGTGCTTCAGTTGTGTGTTTGGATCGAGTAGGATTGCAAAAGTGAAAACAGCGAGTAAGCATTAAAGCGTTTGGAATAAATGTGATAATCTTGTAAAATATGTAACTCAATATTTCAGATGTGCCTCAAATTATAAAACTCCTGCCTCCGTAAAGCGACCACCAAGTCAAGTTTAAGAACAAATTTGGTTACACTGTGCTCCGGAAAAGGTATAGCTTGAATTTACTCAATTATGGAATTGTGGTTATTGCAAGTTGTTACATTAATATTATTACATTACAGTCAATTGTTCCTGCCTGTGCTTCAGTTGTGCGTTTGGATCAACTAGGGTTGCAAAAGTGAAACCAGTGAGTGAGCATTAAAGCGTTTGGAATAAAAGTAATAATTTTGTAAAATATGTAACTTAATATTTCAGATGTGTCTCAAATTATAAAACTCCTGCCTCCGTAAAGCAACCACCAAGTCAAGTTTAAGAAAAAATTTGGTTACACTGTGCCTCAGAAAAGGTATTGCTTGAATTACTTGATTATAGGTGTGTGATTATTGCAGGTTGTAAATTAATATTTTTAAATTACAGTCAATTTTTCCTGCCAGTGCTTCAGTCACTCGGTTTGGTCTGAGAACATTTGCAATGTGAAAGAAGTGAGTGTGCATTAATAGTTTTAATATGAGTGTGAGATCCTGAGTGAACTCCTGCCTTCTTAATTCAACCAAAGACACTAGTTAAGAGCACCATTTCATTAACATTAATTAACCCCAATGAATTAACACTTAATCAATTTCCTTTACATTATCCCTGTAATACAATTAATCATTACTGCCAATGCCTCTGAGTTTGTGTTCAGTTTAAGTACGGATGCTAAGTGATATAAATGAATGCACTTCAAAGATTTGACATATGTGTGAAACATACATTACATTTATAAATGTTTCAGATATGCAATAATGGAGTTCAGAACATACATCATTTTATTTAGATGTTTTGTTCAAATGGTAATCAGTTGTTAAGTGAAATTAGTAAGTATTTATTTCATGATATTATTTGGCATGATATAGAGTAAAATTTAATGTTTACTACTGATGCGCTATATTTTTGGTTATTAACATTTCATTTTAAGTTATTTTTCAATGATTTTCTATTTATGTTTGTAAATTTTATTGGTTTTGTAGGTAAATTTTTTTTTGGTTACATATTATATTGAATACTGTAATGTGAAGCAAAAATTCTTGGGCCAACTTTTCTTCTGGACAATTTTGTTTTTCATATGTTGCAGGAGTTTCAAGTAATATATAAGTTAAGTAGCAATTTTTTTATTTAAATGTGATAATTCCTTTTTTATTTTTTTGTTTTTCATTGCAAGAACATAATTTCCTAGGAATAATTTTTGATCTTATAACAATAACATGTCTGTTTATTGAATTTATCATGATTGGACAATAGATACTGCATTGATTGTTCTATGTTGCAGGGTTGCTGTGTTTACCAGATTATTCATTTTCTAAATATGGAATTTTTTATGTATATTATTTTATGTATTGTAAATGTCTCCATTATTTTGACTTATGTGTCTGTATGCATGCTAGAAATCGGCCCTCAGTCGTCATCCTGATCGGGAGGATGGGTATGCTAACAATATATGTAAAATTTTCAAGTAGTTTATTAATTTGTAAAGTCAGACAAATTTCTTAATGTTGATTTTTAATGATAATATTTTCACAATCCAATTGAGGATTAATTCACTTTCTTATTCAATTTTTTTATATATATGGTAGCATACTTACTGCTTTGTTTTCCCCGATCGCTTAAGGTAAATGCCGGGATGTTTTGTAATGTTTGTAAGCCCAGGGACATTAGGCTTTAAAATTGTTGTAAAAATTCAATAATTTTTGTGAAAATAAATTGCTGTGAATCATCGGTTTTCAAGAAATTTTAATGACTGCTCCTTGCAATTTGTCATTAAAATTGACCACCCATGGTGCATCAGTTTATTCTTTACTGAACCTTCACATTATATCAAATCATATATCTGATCAATTCAATTTTCATGAAATTTCAAACATTGTCATTTTCATACAGTAGATTTGTTCATTCCTTAGTTATGCTTTGATCGTGGTCATGTGTCGATATTACGTGCATAAAACCATTATTATACAAATATTTCTAGTTCAGTAAAGAATAGTTTTATTTCACTTCATTGTGTACTGTTTGAAAATTAAAATTATTTTGAGTCTTGCATTTCATTTCATCTTTATTCTATAAATTCCGTTTATACCTTTTTTCCCCATTATATATACCTTTTTTTTCCAATATTATATTATAAAATAACATTCTACTATTTAATTTATTCTTCAGTTTCAATAAGATTTTATTAATTCTGAGAGTTCAAATATTTTTAAATTTATAAGTAATTTAATTAAAAGTATTATATTTAATATTATAATTAATAAGAACAAATTTCATATATAAATTATAAATTAAATTATTTTACCATATGCCTGTTGCGATTTATAAGTCGTAAAACAACATTAACAAATCATTTCAGCATATCTAGATCTATCATATCTAGGCGACTACGTACATTTAAACAAGTCGCGTCAGCGCTTTCGCGTTTTATTTCGATGAGGTTGGCAGTGCCGAAACTCCGCCATCTTGAATTTTTAGGGTCTTTTCTTACGTGGAAACACCTATA